>JAUJYZ010000528.1:185744-259393 GCA_033675265.1 Actinostola sp. cb2023
TACCAATACAATCCTCGATTGGGTGGCGGCAGGCGTTTTGACCTATCGTGGACGGATTAACCATTGTACACCCCCGCATTTGGCCCTTCCCTTGACGGTTGAACCATCTAAGCCTAGGCTTTGCCATGATGAGCGCTTTCTTAATTCGTGGATTCGGGATCTCCCGTTTAAGCTTGACCACCTCTCAGATCTGCCGAGGTACGTGTTTCCCGGTAATTTCCAAACCGTGTTTGACGATAAGAGCGGTTATCAGCATGTCAGACTTCATCCCGACTCGGAAGCATATTTCGGTCTCCTCTGGGAGGGATGTTATTTCACCTTTCGGGTACTTCCCTTTGGTTGGAAAGCGAGCGCTTATTTGTACCACAACCTTGGTTTGATCGTCTCCAGTGCCGCTCGTTCCCGTGGGGTACCTGTGTCACAGTACATCGACGACCGTCACGTGGGACAGTTACAGGCAAATGGTGACCAATCCCCGAGTCCTCAGTGTGCAGAGGCCGCAGCCTACATCATGTGCTACCTATTAATAGAGGCAGGTTATTACATAGGCCTTTGAAAAAGTCATCCAGTTCCATCTACTGCAGTGCGGTATCTTGGTTTTATATCCGATTCTGTGGCCCAAGCGTTCCTAGTCCCTGGAGACAAAAAAAGAAAAATTTGCTCGATTGCGCGAAGAGCTGATTGCCTCAAAGTTTGTTGGAATCACGATGTTACAACGGTTCGCGGGAAAAGCAATCTCATTTAGCCTAGCTATTCCAGGTTGCAAGTTGTACGTACGGGAAGTGTTCTCTTCGATCTCATCCTTGGCCAAAAACTCCAAGACATCGATTCCTGTAAAAGGCGCGTTGCGTGACGAGATTTGTTATTGGAGATTTCTCGATTCTTGGGCCGATACTCTCCCTTGGCGACCCGAACAACACTTGTCTGTGACGGTTTTTTGCGATGCATCTAAGATGGCGTGGGGTGGTGTGTTAATCCGCGATGGTTCTCGTCAGGAAGTTCGAGATTACTTTGAGACCCAGGAGTCGCACATTAACGTTCTAGAGGCCTTAGCCCTATGGCGAGTTTTGGATTCTTTTAAAGAAATTCTAAGAAACACAAGGGTAGATGTTTTTACAGACAGCAAGACGGTGCAAGCTTCTTGGATGAATGAGGGTTGTAAGGATCCCCGGGTGAACGATGTCATCAAAGACATTTTCTTGTGCTCTAGAACTTTTAATTTCACACCCCATTTAAGTTATATTCCCTCAATAGCTAATCCAGCTGATGGTCCTTCTAGAGTGTGCAGCGACTTGGATTGCACTTTGTCTCTTTCTGCATGGCGCCAGGTTGAATCGCTGTTTGGTCCACATACTTTTGACCTCATGGCCCTCGATAGCAAACTGCCGCAGAGACGGGTCGGAAGCTCTCCTACCGCATTTTTCTCCGTGGCCACCCCCCTTTCTTCGGGGGGTGAACGTATTTGCTCAACCTATCCCGACAGATCACAACATCTACGTTTTCCCGCCGTTCGTCCTCTTGGGTCCCCTTCTGCGCTATATTGTTGACCAGGGGAGACACGTCCACTTTACGGTGATAGTCCCTGACTTACGCCCAAGGCGATACTGGTGGGCGCTACTCCAGTCCCTGGCCGTCGACTGGTTTCGTCTAGGTTTACGAGATTCTGCCACGATCTTGCTCTTCCCAGCACCTCGCTCCACGGGTTTCTTGCCAAAACCCCTCCCTTGGGATCTATGGGCGGTCCGGTGTATCTATAATTAGATGTTTCTCAACTATGGTTTTGGCTCCATAGGTTTTACGTCCTTGGAAGGCGGCGATTCGTTGTGGTGCTTGTCTCTACCCAAATGATACGGATGCCAATTTTTGTCAGGCTTGTGGCACGCTCCAGGCACCTGTTGCCATCGTTTCGGCCCCACCCGACGTTACAGATGTGGAGGCCATAGACAGGCGATTTGCCGAATTTCGATCAACCCATCAACGAAAACCATATCAACGCCAAAAGAGCAGGCTCGAAGTCCAGCTCTCCACGTTTTTGTCTTCTTTGGTCCCTCCTCGAATTATGTCTTCTTGTACCGCAGACGACATCATTAAGTTCCTTATCAGCCGGGATTCTAGTGGGAAAACGGTCGTTCACAAGCCGTCTTGTTCAAAATCTGGTTGTGCTTGTCCACGCCGTCTAACTGCAGGAACAGTTGACTCTTACCTTGGGAAGATTCGAGCCATCTTCAATTCTATGGGTCGCACGAGTGAGTCCAACCCTATTTCACACACTAGAGTAAAAGAATACTTGAAGTTCATCCGCGAGGAACAGGCAAGCCAAGGCATCGTGCCGTCGCAGGCCGTCCCGTTATTTTTCGTAAAACTGAGACGCTTGGTATCATATCTTAGAGAACTTATTACAAAAGGTGTAGGTCTCTCTGTCTCTGAGCAATACGCACTCGCCCGGGACGTCACCTTCTTTGTGGTTGACTTTTTTACTGGGGATAGGGCGTCTGATCTTGGCCGTCTCCGATCGGAGCAAGTGTTCAGGCTCAGGGACAGAGAGGGTTACCTCCTCCAGTTCACATTCGGGAAAACTGTAACAAAAGGCAATACACGCCCTTTTGCTTTGATTCCTGTATCTTGTAAGGACATATGTCCGGTTTCGTGGCTCAACTATTATATTGCCGCCTGCGATTCACTCGGCGTCATTTTAGCGCCAGGTTTTTTCTTTAGTACTTGTCAGTCTAAGATTTCAGTGAGCCAGCGCCCCTTTGTTGGGCCGGCGGTCGCCAATCGTTTACGTAAACATCTCCAGAATGCCGGCTTATACGAGGGTGAGACCCCTCATAGTTTTCGTACAGGCCTTAACGCGTTCTAAACTAAATTGCGTTTTTCCAAAGTTGTAAAATTCAGTGTGAGTTCTACATTTCTCACTGAAAATAAAGCCGTTCCTGCAAGAATGCTATAACCGCAATGACAATTGAAGTGCTTCCGTAATGGCCTATGAAATTCAACATCAATATTTTGCCTTCCGCACAAAATGAGGAAACTTGTCCCCTCAAAAAAGAGCGTCCGAGTTGATAGCCATTTTCACCAGCTCATAAAAAGGTTCCAAAGTTTGGAACCTTTTTCTAAACTCATGAATATGTCGAGTAGATATCCATTTTCACAAGCTCATTAAATGGTTCCAAAGTTTGGAACCTTTTTCTAAACTCATGAATATTTCGAGTAGATAGCCATTTTCACAAGATCATAAAAAGGTTCCAAAGTTTGGAACCTTTTTGCTAAACTCATGAATATGTCGAGTAGATATCCATTTTCACAAGCTCATTAAAAGGTTCCAAAGTTTGGAACCTTTTTCTAAACTCATGAATATTTCGAGTGGATATCCATTTTCACAAGCTCATAAAAAGGTTCCAAAGTTTGGAACCTTTTTCTAAACTCATGAATATGTCGAGTGGATAGCCATTTTCACAAGCTCAGGAAAAAGTTCCGTATAAACTCGTATAGAGCAGTCACATTAAATATAATACAGCAAAAAAATACATCCCAAAATATTTGAAGTTATTTATTATTATTGCGTAAACATGATTATGTAGAGCAGTCTGTTTTGCCATATAATATACCGGCCGGCATTAAACGGGTAACTTGTTTGAGAAATATCTCTTCACTAACATTGATATAAGTATCACTATAAATATAATCTGAGTTGCGAAATATCTAGACAAATTCTCAAGAGTAAATTATTATTAAATTAGTTCATTATTAGTCAACATGAATGAGTAACACAACGCCAGCTGTCGAGTGTAACAGTCGTCTTTAAAACAGCATTTGTACGTTCTTACGGCATTTCGTTCTCTTTGTTTGCCTCTAGATCTCTATTAGTTTCGTAGGTTTCTCCTCGATGTGGCTACATCTGTATAAAGACAGATCAAATTAAACTGTTTTTATAGCTCATATAAATATAAAGTGATTTGACAGATCAACGGGCATTAAAGAATGTATAAACATGGGTAGCGTTCGTTACATATCGTTATATTGGAATCATCATGTTTTGAATTATACCTGGATATGTTAGTAACGGTTCTCACTGGAAGTAGTCCTCAATGCTGTTACCAAAACGGCAAAATATATCAAATTGTACCAGATCTTCATAGCACAAACATGACTCACTGCATGTGTCTTTGTATGCCTAAGGATTAAAAGTTACTTGTCGTGATTGGCTGGATTGAATTTGAACCGGATACGGTTTTAGCATAATTAGCTAGTGCCCCGAGTTCACGTCATGTGTCCAGGTCACTGCTAGTCTCAAGCCAGAGTCGTTTGCCGTTAATTTTGCTCTTCGCCGTTTCTGTTTAGACTTTCAGCAGCATTGAGGACTACAGAACTTCCAGTGAGTACTGTTTACTAACATATATATCCAGGTGTCGGATTCATTGATGATTCCAATATAACGACATATGTTCAATAACTTTATACATGCTGATGTGTATATTCAGTCTCGGATTTCTATGAGCATCAAAACATGATGATTCCAATATGACGATATGTAACGAACGCTACCCATGTTTATACATTCTTTAATGCCCGTTGATCTGTCAAATCACTTTATATTTATATGAGCTATAAAAACAGTTTAATTTGATCTGTCTTTATACAGATGTAGCCACATCGAGGAGAAACCTACGAAACTAATAGAGATCTAGAGGCAAACAAAGAGAACGAAATGCCGTAAGAACGTACAAATGCTGTTTTAAAGACGACTGTTACACTCGACAGCTGGCGTTGTGTTACTCATTCATGTTGACTAATAATGAACTAATTTAATAATAATTTACTCTTGAGAATTTGTCTAGATATTTCGCAACTCAGATTATATTTATAGTGATACTTATATCAATGTTAGTGAAGAGATATTTCTCAAACAAGTTACCCGTTTAATGCCGGCCGGTATATTATATGGCAAAACAGACTGCTCTACATAATCATGTTTACGCAATAATAATAAATAACTTCAAATATTTTGGGATGTATTTTTTTGCTGTATTATATTTAATGTGACTGCTCTATACGAGTTTATACGGAACTTTTTCCTGAGCTTGTGAAAATGGCTATCCACTCGACATATTCATGAGTTTAGAAAAAGGTTCCAAACTTTGGAACCTTTTTATGAGCTTGTGAAAATGGATATCCACTCGAAATATTCATGAGTTTAGAGAAAGGTTCCAAACTTTGGAACCTTTTTATGAGCTTGTGAAAATGGATATCCACTCGAAATATTCATGAGTTTAGAAAAAGGTTCCAAACTTTGGAACCTTTTAATGAGCTTGTGAAAATGGATATCTACTCGACATATTCATGAGTTTAGAAAAAGGTTCCAAACTTTGGAACCTTTATATGAGCTTGTGAAAATGTCTATCTACTCGACATATTCATGAGTTTAGAAAAAGGTTCCAAACTTTGGAACCTTTTCATGAGCTTGTGAAAATGGCTATCCACTCGACATATTCATGAGTTTAGAAAAAGGTTCCAAACTTTGGAACCTTTTCATGAGCTTGTGAAAATGGCTATCTACTCGACAAAATAGTGAGCTTTTTTTCAAAACATGTTTTAGTTGGGAGGGTTTTGGGGTCTCGGCACTAACTACACTTTTTCAACATCGTTTTTTGAAACTTTTTTTTAGTACGAACGATTTCCAAACATTACAAGTACGGTTTTCTTTAAATTATACTATTCGGTTAAGAATCGATATTTATTTTTATTAATTTTTCTACAAAATCCCTCATAAAAGATGTGAATCTTACCGAGAAAAAACAAATTTCGTACAAATCCAATTGTTTACACTGAGAAAACTCCATAATTACGAGCCCTGTCTGTGTTTTGCTCGATTTTATGAGTTTTGGAAAAACGCATTTTAGTTTAGAATGCGTTCCTTTCTAACACGCTTAAGCAGCTAGGTTGTTCCACAGAAGATATCGCTCGATATGTAGGTTGGCGGAGCACGGCTATGGCTGAGCATTACACGCGCGTCTCAGAGCCATCCAGAGTACTCTCCCTGAGTAGTAGGGAAATGGGAGTTCTACGCCACGGGCGCTCCGGAGCACACCGGAGCCATCCGATACCAGCCGAGTTCTGGACCACGGGCCGCCCGGAGCAGCCCGGAGCAGCCCGGAGCAGCCCGGAGCACCTCTGGAGTTATTTTGAAAACGATCCTATTCGGTCTGCCGCACCGGCCTAAGGATTTGTGCTATGCCACGGTTATTTTTTAGAACGACATTTTTCGCTGACGTTTTTTTTATTTTCCCCAGTATTCCCTCATTTTTCCGTGAGTCAGCAGTTCGTGACACAAACAAGTGACGTCGGCACAAACAAAAACTAAATAATAAAAATCCATTTTGAGAACTCTGTATTTGAAAATGTCTCTAGCTACCCGGTCACCTCACGGTGTGAAAAAGCCCTGAGATAACGCCTCAGTCTACAGAGTAGATAATCATCAAATAAACAAATAAAGCAAAACGTCTGTGTGATCAATCATTGTAAAATATACAATCAGTGAGTTCGACCAGTCTATTGTTCTATAGGATACCTATTGTTCTTACAAACTATCCAAATCTAAATCCAATTAATTTTATTGTAACGGACCAGCCTAAGGATCTTGGAACGTGTAATTCTGATCACGTTTATTTTTAATATTCAATTCCAGCTCATCTTATTTAAAACTTAAAGTTTCCACCGCTGAAAATCAAACCGATTAAACTCAACCGTACACGCTATTGTTCTCCTGGATATCGCTATTATCCTTACATGAAACTATTAGTAGCATCCCGAAATCAAGGTCCAGCGCGATCCAATTAATTTTATTGTACCGGATCAGCCTAAGGATCTTTGAACGTGTAATATATTTTTAGTATTCAATTCCAGTTAATTTCATTTAGAGCTTAAAAAATCAAATCAAAAAACAGCCGTACAGGCTATTGTTCTCTTGGATATATCTATTGTTTACACACGTGTATATTTTCTAGCAGCCAACTCAAAGTTTTATTCCTACAATATTGTACCATCATGATGCAACTTGTTTTTCTAAGTTTTCCCAAGTAAAGTTATTTATAGTATATGACATAAATCAAACCAACCTCGACTATAAAATCCGACCCATTGAGCCACACATTCATTCTCAGTTTCGACTGACTCGAGTAGAACCAAAATGACGAACTATTCTCAAACAGACCAAGAAGTGACTCAACTCTTGTCGAAGTGGATCGGTGAAGCAAGTGAACCTACCTTCACTTGCCCTGAATGCGGTAAAACCTTCAAACATCAGAGAAATCTGACAAGACACCAAAGAGAAGTACATCAAAATCAAAGCGTGTTTACATGTCCCAACTGCACGACAACCTTCAAAAGAAAACATGATTTTCAGAGGCATGAACGAGAGTGTACTGGACTAAAGCGACGGCTGGAAGAATCAGAATACAACGACTCACCCTCGAAGAAGCAGAAACTCAATGAACTGATTGAATATGAAGTAAGTATATAGTTCCATCATTTATTTTTCCTTTCACACTACATGATACTAGACACCTACACACGATACATCTCTAGCACAGTCATTTGCAATTATAGTTTGACACACATCACACAGGGATCCCAACCTATAAAAAAATACATAACAAATACACAGGGACCCCGATTTTAATAGTTTCTGTAAAAGTCTTAAATCACATAAAATCGGAAATATTTAGTTGTTTTCTAGCATTTAAAAACTTTTTTCGAATTACATAGAAAATATATTTTTGTTGGTTGTGTAACAAGTGAATAATCTGGATAATCTAATTTATTTTTTCAGTTGAACCATATTCCTGAAGAAATGATGGAGGAATACGAGGGACCCCTCTTCGGTGACGATGTACGGCAGGAAGTACTCCTAGATGGCGATGTACGACAGGAAGGAGGTGGTGAAGTTGAAGAGGATTGTGCATTGGATGGAAATGTCTCCCTCTTGAAATTCCAACCCAACAAACGAGAAAAGTTTGACCTTCAACTGACTTTGGAGGGAAAAAAGAAAAACATTATCAAGTAACTTCGAAAACAGTTAGATAAACATCGAGGGATCAAGTGGTTCCTCTGCGTCAAAGTGCGTATGATCAAGACCAGTCCTGATGGGGATGTAGAATCTACTCCTCACTTCAGAAGCATGTGTTTCACCACCGTGAACGAAACTGAGCTGGTAAAGGACTACAATCAAGCAGTAGAAAAAGTCAAAACCACCTTCCTAGAGTACCAACGAGAAGGGAGTGGCTGGCAGTTGGATAAGGTATTACACTTAGACTTGGGAGTGATCGCCTACAAACCTGTAGAGGGGGCCAGCTACTTGCCTCTCCCCAAGAAAATCAAAAACAAAAAAGCGGTCCTCAACGTTCAAAATGATGAACTAAAATGTTTCCTGTGGTCGGTGTTGGCGGCAAAACACCCCATACACTGGCGTGATCACCCTCATCGAGTAAACCATTACAAACCCTATGAGTCAGAACTCAACATGGTAGGGATCGACTACCCCGTTAAGATCGACCAAGTGAAAAAGTTTGAGCGAGAAAACCCCACCATCAGCGTCAGTGTCTTTGGGTTCGAAGAGCAAGAACTGTTTCCTTTGTATATCACCAAAGACAAAAAAGAGTTGCACGTGAACCTATTATTATACTCACAAGACACACGCCGCCACTACTGCCTCATCAGAAATTTGGACCGCTTGCTGCACAGTCTGAGTCGTCACCATGGGCGTATGTACCACTGCAACTACTGCATGCATGGCTTCGTCAGGCAAGATTTGTTAGACGACCACGAACCCCATTGTGGCCGTCACGGGCCCCAAAAGATCAAACTACCAGACGAGGACCATACCACACTTCAATATACAGAGGTACAGAAACAACTAAAGGTACCATTTGTAATTTATGTAGACTTTGAGTCCATACTCATCGAACACGACAAATCAGAATTAGATAGAAATAAGAGTTTTACACAGAAAACCCAACACCACCAACCGTGTGGGTTTTGTTATACCATAGTATCTACTGTAGAAGACTACTGCAAACCTCCTGTCGTGTACCGTGGGGAGGATGCAGTAGATCGATTTTTAGAAAACTTAATAGAAGAAGAAAAACAAATAACGGAAATTTTAAAAGTAGTTGTCCCCATGGAAATCACAAACGAACAAGAGCAAGCGTTTCAAGAGGCGACAGTGTGTCATATCTGCGGGTTTGACTTAGGCGCGGACCGGGTTCGCGATCATGACCACCTCACGGGGTTGTACAGAGGTGTTGCCCATAACGAGTGCAACTTGAATTATAAGTTCACGGGAAACATCCCAGTGGTGTTGCATAATTTACGCGGGTATGACTCCCACTTGATCATGCAGGGACTCGGTAAAATGACATCAGAAAAAATCAGTTGCATCCCCAACAACACGGAAAAATACATTTCATTTTCGGTGGGGAATCTGGTGTTTATCGACTCCTTGCAGTTCATGAACGCGTCTCTTGAAAGGCTTGTTGCGAACCTAAGCAAGGATGGGGATGACCAATTTACAATACTTAAAAAGTATGTTGAGAGTGACAAACTGAATTTGTTACTGCGAAAAGGCGTGTACCCATACGAATACATGAATAGTTTTAACAAGTTTCAAGAGACTCAACTCCCTCCAAAGGAAGCTTTCTACAGTTCGTTAAAGGACAGTAGCATAACTAAAGACGACTACGAGCATGCGCAGAAGGTATATAATATATTCAATTGTCAGAACTTAGGGGAGTACCACGACCTATACTTAAAATCAGACGTGCTGCTCTTGGCAGACGTTTTTGAAAATTTTAGAACCATTTGCTTAGAGTACTATCAACTCGACCCAGGTCATTTTTACACCTCTCCCGGATTGTCATGGTCGGCATGTTTGAAAATGACTGGGGTCGAATTGGAATTATTGACAGACCCTGACATGTATTTGTTTATTGAAGAAGGGTTGCGCGGTGGTATTTCGATGATCACTCATCGACATGCTAAAGCTAACAACCCTTATGTAGAAGGGTACGACCCTGAACAACACAATAATTACCTTATGTACCTGGATGCAAACAATCTCTATGGTTGGGCGATGTCCCAGGCCCTCCCGGTCAACAACTTTGGTTGGTTGACTGAACAGGAAGCTACAGAGTTACAACAAGACCTCATGACCCTCCCCGACGATGGTACAGAAGGGTACATTCTGGAAGTAGACTTGAGTTACCCAGAGGAACTACACAACCTGCACAACGACTACCCTCTGGCCCCCGAACGACAAAAAGTGACCCAAGACATGCTGTCCCCCTACTGTCAACAACTGAATGAGGAACTGAACCTAGGCGGCGCACCAGTGGCCAAATTAATCCCCAACTTGAATGACAAGCAACACTACATACTGCATTACCGAAATCTGAAACAGTACCTGTCGCTGGGTATGAAGTTGACCAAAGTGCACCGCGTCCTTGGGTTCGACCAGAGTCCTTGGTTAAAGAGCTACATTGACTTCAACACGGAGAAGCGAAAGCACGCCACCAATGATTTTGAGAAAGATTTCTTCAAACTGATGAATAATTCTGTCTTCGGGAAAACGATGGAGAATTTGAGGAAACGCGTTAGTGTTAAACTTATTAATACGCCCAAACAACTCAAGAAACTCACCGCCAACCCCCTCTTTGACTACTTTCGTATCTTTGACGAAAACCTGGTAGGAGTCAACATGAAGAAACCCTCCCTCTACCTCAACCGACCCATCTATGTCGGCTTCTGCATCTTGGACATCTCGAAAATTTTGATGTATGACTTTCACTACAATGTGATCAAACAGAAGTACGGGAACAACGCCACCCTCTTGTTCACCGATACGGACTCGCTGTGCTACAACATCAAAACTGAGGACATTTACGAAGACATGTACGAGGACCTCGACTTGTATGACACCTCTGAGTACCCCAGAGACCACGTTTTACACAGCACCGTGAACAAGAAAGTATTGGGGAAAATGAAGGATGAGACCCATGGACTGCCCATTGAAGAATTTGTGGGTCTACGCCCTAAAATGTACTCCCTCCTGTACCACGAAGAGGGTCGTGAGGTGGAGAAAAAGACCGCCAAAGGTGTGGCCAAGCATGTGACCAAACATCGCATTCGACACACTCACTATAGAGATTGTTTGTTTGAGAAAAAAACGAACGATGGCGAATATGACACAAATACGTAGTGACAAACATCAATTATTTTCAGTAAACATGAACAAAATTGGTTTAAGTCCCTACGATGACAAGCGATTTATACTTGATGATGGTGTGACTACGTTAGCGTACGGTCACAAGCGGATCACATTAACCAAATGTGATTTAGAACTAGTAGATATTTTACTGTCATTATAAATGTATATACTAAATGGATTTAGAAAGTAAAACACTTTGAAGAAAAACGTGTGATTGTTTTGTGTTTAAAAAACGTGACCCCTTAATAGTATATATTTTCTTTGTTCTCAAAATGAACAAACGGGAAAAAAAGTGGCCCCCGTGGCCCTCTTTCTTTTGTTCTAAATACAAACGAATGGGAAAAAATGGCCCCCGTGGCCCCCGTGGCCCTCCCTTGAGATCGTACGATATCTGTATGTACATTTCATTGAGTGATATTCTCTTCTTTGTTTTTAATTTTTAAATTTAAAAAAAAAAAATTATTTTTTAATTTTGTTATTATTATTTTTTAATTGTACATTTTAAAATATTTTTCTTGTGTGTATTTTAAACGTTAATTTTTATTTTCATTTTTTTTTTTGTGTGTGTGTGTGTGTTAATTTTTTTTTTTGCTCATGGAGGGAAAGCTTAAAAGAGTGGTGATTTCTAACTTGTATTCATTTACGATGGTGCAGCGAAAACGAAAAGACTGTCCCATCCCAGGGTGTATTAAAACTCAACTGTTGAGACTAGCCAATCATTTAGCTAAAGTTCACATGCTCAATTCTGATGAACGTAAACCTTGGTTAGAACGTGTGCGAATTAAACATATAAGCGATCAACAATTCAACAATGACTTAGTGTTCAATCAACCACCGTCTGCAATGGATGTCTCGTTCAAAAACCCAACCAATATTCAGGTGTGTGGACCAACCTGTTGTGGGAAATCGTATTGGACCGAAAACCTTTTACGACATGCGGATGAGCTGTTTACACATCCCATTCATAAGATTGTCTATTGTTATGGAGAATTTCAACCGCGGTTTCTCATCATGGAACGCGAAATTCCAAACCTTCAATTCATTCAAGGATTTCCAGAGGACATCTATTCTCTCTTTGATAAGACCCCAGGCCTTTTGGTGTTGGACGATCTGATGCGAGAGAGTAGTACAAATGACGCCATGATGAACTTAATCACTCGAGGTTGTCATCATCGTAACATTTCAACCATCTTCCTGGTTCAAAACATGTTTAGTGGAAACAAGCACTCCAGAACCATTTCTCTGAACACCCATTACATCGTGTGTTTTAAAAAACCCCAGAGATTCTTTAGGGGTGTCTACTTTAGCCCGACAAGCCTTTCCTAGAGCTGTTCCCTATGTGATGGAGAGTTTTGAAGACGCAACCAAACAACCTTACGGTTATTTACTTTTTGATTTACACCCTTCCACACCTGACAACATTAGACTTCGAACCTCCATTTTACCGGATGAGCAACAAGTGGCGTACATAAAACGCATATAAACTACAACACATGAGAAACTCAATCATTTGATCATGTCTCAGCGGATGAGACACAACGCCGATCTTTTACGCGTATTGGCTCGTGCGAATAAAAAACAGAGAAAGGCGATTTTAGAAACGTGTCACATTGACTTAGTGAAGTGTCTTGCGGAAATTTCACTGAACGTACTTGAAGGAGTGGTACCCATCAGCCCCACACAGAAAAAGAAACTGAAACGTTACAAGTCGCTCTTGAGGTCGTTGGCCGATAAGAAAGTGTCTTTGAAGACAAAGAAAACTAAGTTGAATCAGAGTGGTGGTAATTTATTGACATTACTCCTGCCTCCTGTACTGTCAGCACTTGGAAGCTTACTTATAAAATGAAGCACAGCCGTAAAATGCTGTTGGTCCCTGAAGAAGTTATGCGTTTGATTCAACAAAAAACAGACCTTCAAACCTCACCGCTGGTGAAGTCAATGAGTTCACTCAACCAGCAAATGAACCAAACCCTAACCGATTCCAATGTACCTGATGACATCAAACTTAAAAATCATGAACAATTGTTTAATCGTTACATGAATCTACAAGAACAACGAGAGAGTTACATCCCCACCGTGAAACTCCACATGGCTTCAATCACACCACAGGGATCCCAACAACCACAGGGATCCCAACAATCTGGGGAACAGCAAACTCAACCCATTTCAGATTCTGAAATTTTGACCACAGTTCCTAAAAAGTTTCGAAGTCAGGCTGAAGGCTTGCTGCGCTGGGTGAAAAAAAACTCCCGAGGCGGTCAAGTGGGATGATAGGGGTGTGGTCTCTTTAGACGGTACCCCCATTCAGGGCTCAAGCATATCGGATTTAGTCAACGACGTTGTGAGAACACGAAGAGGGTTTTCTCCCACCGGAAGAGATGATTTTACCCGAGTTCTGGCCAAGTTAAACACCCCCCAGGACTTTATACGAAACGAGGGCAGAAGAAAACTGATGGCTTTGCATAAAATAGAAGATATTCTACCCCCCTCTACACCTTCTTTGCCCACCCTTCAACCCAGTCCTCCCAGTCGACCTAGAAAACGACTGATTTCTCCCACCTTACAGAGGAGAGGACTGAAGGGCCCCCCTCCAGGAAAGAGGGGTCTGGAATGGATTTCCTATGTTTAATTAATTGTAACCAAGAAACGAATAAAAATGTTTCAAGTGCTTTATTGTCTCATTTTCTTCATTACAAATTCATAGACCGAGTGGTCGTTGTGCTGTTTGTCTGAACTAAATAAGTTTACAGTGGACATCATGCTCACACCACGTGCTCGGTGCATTATATAAAATACACAATATTCCCCACAGACAGCCGTAAAAGGGCTTTGCAATTTTTTGGGGTTGAAGGTTTTATTTGTACTGTTTTGTTTGAGAAAGTTTACAAAATGTAGACTATAAAATTGAGGTGGGTGTCCGTAACTGTCAAAAAATTCACCCTGGTGTGGCGAGGTGAAATAAAACGCCACCCAGTGTTGTCTAGGTTTGGTATCTGGGTCTGTGTTGGCAATAAAACTGCAGGGAAAAAAGTCAATGGCGTAAGGTAGTCTCTGTTTTCAGCAAACACCCCTCCAAACTTTTTCTGGGTCACGGGGTCTTGTTGTATGACGTGTTCTATCTGTTGGGTATTCATGTTGAGTGGTCGAAGGTCACGTGACGAGAATAGTCAATCTCCACAATTGATTCAAACTCTCCGTAGATAATGAGGTTGACTGCGTTGGGCAGTCCGGTAGTGAACTGTATTTCCAGAGATACGTTCCCTTTCTGTTTCTGATTGAAGTGATCAGAGGAACCGCAGAGGTCGGGGGTTAAATCAAAAGCCAAAATACCATAGCCTTTGTTGTAGTCTCCCCGTCCGATGTCGATCCCAGAGTCGGCAAACAGTCTCCCCGTTCCAGAAAACAAGGACTGATAAGCTTCCATGAAATTGGTTTCCTTAGCTTGTGCTAGTTTTAAGGTGATGGGTTGGAATGGAATCATCTCTCCGTCAATGGTTAGGGTAACAGAATTCGCTTGATTCAATTTAAAATCGAAGGGGTTCTTTATGTAACTTCCGTTAAAGGAATCAGAGTCCACCATGGCTAGGACCACGCGTTTGGGTACCAGCCCATTAAACAAATCACTCTTATGTATCGATGGGTTTCCTGAGGGTATCGTGTAGGTTTTGCAGTCTACTCTTCGTATAGGGTATTTGGCATTCGCGCCCTTTTTCAGCTCGTTCAAGTGTTGTAACTGTAGGGCAGGACTGACTTTCACGGTGCGAACTTTCAATACAGCGTTTTGAATCACAATTTTGTAATTAGGGTTGGTCTCTCCCGACATCAAAGCGAACGCAGGGGTGTTGGGTGTTAGTTTGATGGTGACGTTGACGTGATTTAGAAGGAGGCGGTCACTGAACAGCATGTCACAGTGTAAACCTCCAAACAAATCCACAATATAACTTTTTTGAGTGAACTTGTAGCGCGCTTTGAGTCCTGCGTTGGTTCCAGTCGTAGTACAATCTACACTTTCCATAGCACCTGCTGTGTCTTTGTAGTAAAGACCCCCGGTTAGAAGGGACTTTTTAGCTGCTGGACCATAGTTTAACAGAGTTTCTAGAATACTTTTGTAACTGTAGGTTCCCGTTGATTGAGTGACTTGAATTCCGTTGAGAAACAAATCCACTTGTTTGAACAAGCTTTGCAAGAAATTGTTTACGGGTGCCGCTTTTTCTCCATTGTCAAGGTATGTCCCATCAGCTTTGGTCACTTTCACTTTGAGTAATATCATGGTCTTGGCTAAATCCAAATAATTTTCTGTTCCCACAATTTGAAACTCTATGGGTGCCGTTGCTGAAATAGCTGACACGGGTTGGTACTCTATCCATTGCCCTTTGTCTAGAACGACTTGAGTCGCTGGTACTGTAAACAAATCTACTTCACTCTTGGTGCAGGGAATGGAGTGGGGGTGTACAAAGGCCATGTTAATCTCCAAAAATGTCTTTTTTACTGGCGACTTTAATTCTTTTTACCACACCAACTGTTTGCGGTGCACGACGTTTTTTCTGAGGAGCTTTTTTAGGTCTTTTCACGTTGCCGGTCTTGAGTGAAATGAGCTTTTGTTGTGGAGCCTTGCGATTTAAACGTTTTGCTCCACTACCACTTTGTGGAATGATGTGGTTCAAAGCTTGTCGTTTCATGTTGTTTGCCGTCTGTTGTAGTCTTGCTTGGGCTGAGTCTTTTAAATTATTCCCAGCTAGCACATCTTGTGCGATGTTCATTCCAGTATTGAGTGTAGCTTGACCGATTGATTTAGCCCCCTTCTGAAGGAAGGGGAATGCTTTTCTAGCTAATGATTGAAAAAAGGAACCGAGACCGTAACCTCTTTGAAAATGTCCACCGTGGAACACCATCATCTGTCCTCCTTGTTGTTTTACCATTTTATTGAAAATAGGGCGATTGACGGAGTCTGAAACTCAATGTGATCACCACGCGTCCACGTTCAAATGATATTTTTTTTCCTGTGTCGTCGGTTATAAGGACTTCTACAATCTCAAAGTCTCTCGTGGTTAGAGAGAGGTACTGGGGGTTGTCGTAGTTGATCGTGATAATTTCTCCGTCTTTGCCTTGGGCGGGAACGATACGTAGTAGTGGAGCACGAATGTCCCCTACAATCTGACTTTCCACTAGATTCAGGTACACATAGAGTGATTGAAGACCGATATTCAAATCACTGACGAAGGGTGCTGTGGTTGTCTTGGTTATGATAATATCACTGCTGAACCCCAAAATCACTCCCAAGTCGTTTTCAAAACTAAGCTTCTTCCCTATGTCTACTGTAATCGTGACTTTTTGAGATCGAGTATCCAACTTGAGAGAAATACCAGTGACATCATCATCTTTGATTTCTTTATTGATGGCCTTAACAACCTCTGTTACTGATGTATAATATCCTATTGGTATAAGTCCAACCGCCCATCCATTCTTTCCATCGTCGTAATAAAATTTACAGTTTTCAACTCTCTAATATTATACCATGTGTGGGGAAACGTGATGGAGGCGAGCCCTACTTCCCAATTCCCTGATAAATCCACGTGTCAGGGAGTTTGACTTTATATTCTGCTAGAGTGTTATTGGGAAAAATGGTCATGGAGCTGTTGCTGGGTAGCGTCATGTAGAACGAACTGACTACCATGGTTGGTTGAGGTAAATGAAACCACTTAACACACAACTGAAGTTTATAATACTTTTATTATTCAATTCACCACGGTTGATTACATAACAATCATTTTTCAATGTCACTTTGTAAGACCCAGCTGTTGTATTTTTCTGGGTACCCTAACCACTTGACTAATACTTCAACTCGTTTTCCTCGTTTACGTTTTTTCAAAATCTTTTCTATCTTATACACTTCATCTTCTTCCTTTGTCTGGACATGTTGTAATTCTTGCTCATAAAAGGTTCCTTCTAGCTCATCCCCATCGTACTCTTTTAACTTGTACACTGGTGGGTTTCGAGGAAGACGCTTGGAAACGGTGAAAATTTCCTCACTCCAGTTGGCTAGATAAACCTTTCTCAAACAACCCTTTGGACTTGGAAATGCGCACCTGATCGCCTAGTTCGAAAGCATATCCCCTCTTCGGGGGTTGGTTGCCATACAAGGTCATCCAAACCTGTTTTTCATTGTTTTTCGTGACTGAAGCTGGGGTTCTCTGAATACTTCTATGGTAGGAATGGTTGTAGGCCTGAACCAGTTCAGGTAAAACATCTATATATTTCAGGGTTCCTTTCAGGGTGAAGTATCGATACATTCGCTGTTTTAATGATCTATTGAAACGCTCCACAATGCTGGCTTTTATTTTTGTGTTATACGTGTGGTACAATTTGATATTCTTTTCTTTTAAAAACGATTGGAATTTTCGATTGGTAAATTCACTTCCACGGTCTGAATGTATTTTCTCAGGTTGACGACCAGATTCATTTAATATCTGTTGAAACGCATGAATTAGAGTTACACCGGTTTTGTCTTTCAATGGAACGGCCCAGGCATGTTTTGAGAGAACGTCAATGCAGCACAGTATGAATCTGTTATTGTTGTTGTATTTCTTGAGAGATTGAACGTCAATCAAATCCAGTTCCCACACGGCGTCCATGGATCCTACGATAACTCGGTTTCTACGGAACTGTTTACGCGCTGGTCGGTGGAGTGAATAGACCCGTTGTGTTTTCAACCATTCTCGAACTTGTCTTTTTGTGACTTTTTTGTTTTGCTTTTTAGCAGCATGGTATAAGGCATCTACGCTTCCGAGGCTGCCTCCTTGGTTTATGTTGTAGTAGAGTTTCTCTAGAAGTTTCTCCATCGATTTGAGAATTTTCTATAACCACTTTACCTCCACAACACGCAAGAACACAACGAATTTTACGAAAGATGTTTTGAAGGTTGAAATTGGGAATGGAGCTAAGGCACCCACAACCCATGTCTTTATCCCTTGAAATCAAACACGAGACTGATTTATAGTCTAGAATAACATCCTTTTATTCAGTTTGTCATTAATAATTTAAATTTATCAAAAGTATCTTGTGACCATGCGCTACTGTTGTGCATGGTGTCACACATCATATTTACAAAGTCAGTAATGATCAGATCATCTTCCCAGGAATGCATCATGTCTTGCCAAATGGTAAACACTATGTGGGTGGACATGCCAGGGAAATTTGAAATAAACTCATTCCACTCTGTGGTCATTGGTATACCAACTAACTTGGTAAATGGAACACACAGATTGTGTAACATTTCAAGATCGACGTCATTTTTGACATCGTCATAGAAACTGTCGAAGATGTCCTCTTCACTTCTGATACAGCATTCATGGTCGCGTTGACTGGGCCAATTCTCATCACAACCCTCACAATGAAACTTATTGAAAATGCTCCTCTGACAGAGTTCAGCATAGAGGTATGTCAGAACTTTGTATACTCGAACGCACCCAACCTCCTCAACTTCATCGGTGATGGTCATCATCACTTTGTCGTCTACGAGGGAGACGCTTTGCATCATCTTCGAACTTGATACGTTCGCGAATGGTCCACAGAGGTCCTTGGTAGAAATCTCGGACCCAACAGTAGATGAGGGGTATGATTGTTAGCAACATGAACAATTATCTCCTTAGAATGTAAACGGTCACAGATTTATACTCTTCTTTATACAGAAATCATGATGTCATGATTCTGCTTTTAGATAATGATCTCATTTTAAGTTACATTATGATGGTGCAATCGTGGAAATGAATTATGAAACGTGCCGACGTCACTTGTTTGTGTCACGAACTGCTGACTCACGGAAAAATGAGGGAATACTGGGGAAAATAAAAAAAACGTCAGCGAAAAATGTCGTTCTAAAAAATAACCGTGGCATAGCACAAATCCTTAGGCCGGTGCGGCAGACCGAGTAGGATCGTTTTCAAAATAACTCCAGAGGTGCTCCGGGCTGCTCCGGGCTGCTCCGGGCGGCCCGTGGTCCAGAACTCGGCTGGTATCGGATGGCTCCGGTGTGCTCCGGAGCGCCCGTGGCGTAGAACTCCCATTTCCCTACTACTTCCCTGTTCAAAGATTTTGCGCTTAGCCTACCTTCGAGCGATCTCCATGAACAGCTAAACGTAGCCCACCCTGCTAACCTCCATTCTCTCCACGGTTGAGGTCCATTTCTCATTTTTGTATTCCTTAGGCTGCAGTTGTATTGTGTTTTATTGTAGCTGTGCCGTGGGGGTCGCTCGGGCAGAAATTTTGCATTATTCATTGGAATTTTTCCCTTTCAGTCAATGAATTTGTTCATTAAACAAATTATAATAATACATACATGTAGACATCGAGACTGTACAGTTTTTGAGGAATGAGTTTTGAGTGTTGGATATTGGTTTTTGGGTATTGGTATAGACGTTAGGGGTACAAGGTCTTTGGTTATGGGTACATTGTGGGCAGTAAACCACATGCCACCTCGTCTCCTTACCTCCGTGCGACGTGATAATGAGTATTCAGTGAGGATATATTACTATTCGCACCAGTCCCTTGCAGAGCGAGTATATAAGGAACGCCCACTAATCAACTCTGCCCAATTCAAGTAACTAGCATTATGTCGCCCACTCAGTCAAGCTGATCTCTTTTGTGCTCACTCCCTTGACGCCGCATTCAATTCTAGTCCGCACCCTCCCACCCCCTTTTCAGTTTTATTTCAGTCTCCATTAAATACGGTCGTCATTATCTCCATTCCTTACTACGAGCATGAAAGGGACTGCCGCGAATAGTATGCTATCCGCAAGGTTCATTGAACATGTTTGGGCATTTATTTGTAGTTTATAGCTTTGAAGGTAGCCTCAAGAGATTTTGAGGAGGAGATGAATAATTATTTGTAAGCTTGGTGGACATTGGTTTATTAAGTACAACGATTTACTTTAAATTTCATCATCTTGTACCTATACAATGCAGGCCGTATGGTACATGTACATAAGGGCTGTACTAAACAGCGAAACAGCGAAACGAAACCAGAAACGAAACACCGAAACGAAACAGGGATGAATATCTGATATTCCATATATTGAACAGAGAAAAGAAAATAATCATAGTACAATTCACTCTAAAAATAAGTTTATTTCAAAATTAAAGCGACTCGATCGTACCTTAAATATATCAGCTTAAGCTTAACAACTGATGATGGAAGTCTGATTCTGGTTGTCGGACTTCGCTTCCATGCTTTACTGACATGTGAACTCAATCCTTTGATGTACAAGCTTTGAAATAGTACAGGTATTCCCTACGGCCCTCGGCATTTATATGGCTTATTGCCTCCGTTCTCGGTATTGTAAAGCGCTATTGGATAAATTAGAAATAGCGCTATATAAATTGATTATTATTATTATTATTATTATTATTATTATTATTTATCTCTTACGTAAAATAGACTTTATTTAGAAGCTATCATTCAATTACTGTATTTTACTGTAATTTACGTAAAGCCGGCCACATACATTCTTACCAAATACCCAGCACAGATACATAGCCTGGGTTTCCTGTGGTATTAGGGGGGCACAATAGAGTCGTTTTCGTATGAGTGGGAAACCTACGGTACAGAGTTACGGTACGGTACGGAATCGAACACATTGTATTCAACCAATCACAGCGCACAAAATCATTTCTCAACCAATCAGAATGCTTGAATACTGCACTATGATGGCGCGATAAGGTCATCGCATGGCACGAACCGTACCATAACTATTTCCCACTAATACGAAAATGACTCTATGACAAGCAGCGAAGTTACTATTGGGATTAGACTAGGATATAGATTAGGATGTATATTTTTATTTTCAAGATATATATGTTTTATAGATTAGGAGGGCCATAAATGTTTCAGCTTAAGCTGTAATATGTTTTCCACCCTCGTGAAATAAAGTGTATTATTATTCGTAATGTACTTCGTAAAGTTTCATCAAGCGTAAAAAGACTCAGAAAAAATACTGAGCCCAGACGGGAATTGAACCCGTGACCTCCTGGAATTTTAGCCAGGCGCTCTAACCACTGAGCCACTGGGAACTCATGTGATTAGGCAGGTCTTGGTTCGTGTTAATACCCAGGTCACCGAAGGCTCTACCAACATGGTTTATCGTACTCTTCGTAAGGAGGAAGGTCAGTTATGTCGTCTTGTTTTCAAAATAACCACAATAATTCATAGAGATATGGATTTATCAGTCAAGTACTAGTACTGCAAAGGGTTTAGAAATCTTTAGAACTTAGAACGAAGTAAGTTGATACACGTATACGTAGTGAAGAGAAAAAAGCAATTACGTCAGTTGTGAGGTTTTACATCGAGCCAAGGTAAACCCATATTTACACTTCATCCAAACATTGTTTAATCACTCTGCGATGTCTAGTTTATATAAACGGTATTTGTATTTGTATGGATATATTTATGATACCAAATAAATAAACTATGTCATTGTCATTCATGATTCGCTGAGATTGTGAAATCGCAGTACTGAAATTGCAAGGAAAGCATGTTCTACCGAGTCACGCAACAAAAATTGCAAGGAAAGCATGTTCTACCGAGTCACGCAACGAGCGACCAAAATATGACCCATGGCACGACCTATAAACTCGGCTTGATATTTCGCCGAATCGAACCATGCAAAATTACCAAATTATATACACCTATTTCAAAAAAGGTTGTCGAGGACATCAGTCCATAGGCAATAGGTTATACGTCGCTGCAAGACCGAATTGCATTATGGTAACAGCTTGAATAGCCAAAGATAGCACTACTTGTATGAAAAGCTGTATGATATTATAACTATTTGAATTCAATCATGCCAAGACAAATTTTGAATCGAATTTTAATTCACTGGCATACACGACATTCAAGCTGTTACCATAATGCAGTTCGGTCTTGGAACGACCTATAACCTGTCGGTGGAGGCTAAAAGGGATGCCTCAAAAGGACCATATTAAATATTCATTTCCATGACGTCAGTCGACGGTCTCCGAAAGAGTTCTCGGGTTTCGTTTTCTTTTTGATCGACTGATCGACTGGAATTTCGAGAACTGCATTATATTGATCCAGGGGCGTTAATGTTATGGTCAGTAATAATGCGGGAAAGAGCGGGAATATTTTAAATTTTGAAATAACTAAATCCCTGTACTCATGGATTCGCTATCACTACTTGAAAAGTTGAACAATTTAGTTGCAATAGACGACTCACTAGTTTGGCTATGCTAAAGATATAGAAGAAACATATCAAGTTCTAATGCAGTTCGAAACCATCACAACGCGCGCGACTCGATTTCCTTCCTTTTATAGCAAAAGTATTATTTACAATATGAGTGGCAATGTTGTATCTTATTTACAATCTCGAGCCGAAGGCGAGAGATTGTAAATAAGAGTACAACATTGTCACGAATATTGTAAATTACTTATAATATTGTTTAATCATTGTTTGAACCAGGTAGGCGTTTCAACCAGAATTGTAGTCAATATCTGATTGAGATGAAAAGAATATAATAATTAAATAACTGTTCTTTTAGCATTCAATTCTCATTCCGATTGCTTGACCGCACTAAACAATGAAGGCAGTTTCGTATTATATTAAGATATCGATTGTTTAATAAATGTTTTATTCCTTTTCATACTTGGTAGTTTTTGAATAGAGTTGATTGCTCATTAAGACATAACAAAGAACAAATACGGCAAATATGTAATATGCCTGCTTTTCCATTTAGAATACATTTACACTTTTGTTTGGTTTTCAAAGGGCGCTTTAATTGTGAATGCGCACGGATTTTTGATTCTTTTCAATCAAATCAAGAACAGTTCTCATAGGAAGGTCATAAAGCACGGGCGTCAGTTTGAGACGATGGCTAACAAATTTCGTAAACTGCCAAAAGTGCATCACAAGAGAGTCAGTTGTTGAGGGAATGTGCACAAACTAGCACCGAAGTGGAGTGTAAAGATTTCTGAAGTCTGTCAGCCGGATGTCTCGTAAAAACAAGTTAGCAAGGAAAGAGTCTATTGACTTTCTTTTGACACATAAATTCCGTATGAAGTTCTAGTTCGACTAACATTACTTTACCATCTTCTAATTCGAGGTTCTTGAAAATGATAATGTAGCAAGTAACGGCAATATTTAGCGAGAACTGTGCGAAGTCCTTAATTTGAACTGAGTAATCTCGTGTCTTTCAAAGTTTGTTATAATTTATTTGAGATTGTGAAAGAATTGCCGCACAAAGCTAGAAATCCAATGATTGTATCATTAGTAAGTAAGTCACTGTGAAGGTGCTAAGCTCCAATAGAGGAAGAAAGTTACATTAAAGAAACTGCAGAACAAAATCTAACGTGTACTGATTTTTCTTAATTAGCTTTTAGGATAATGTATTGTTCCTCTCATATAATGCATTGATCGATACAGAATACATATAGAACTTATTAGTATTCTGTATCTGATACAGAATACTAATAAGCTTTATTACTATTCTGTATCATACTTATGAACAATTGCAGTAATTAATCAACCCCACCTATTCCCTGCCAACTATTCAAGCCCTCCCCGTGCTTTTAGTTTCTTGGAAATTGTATGGGAGTTACAAGGTAGCCACGTGACCAGAATGCTGAGCACAGATTGATTATTGATTATTAATGAATAGTATAAGAGATATTACAGGCGCGTTCCTGGGCATTCAGTTCAGCTTTAAGGTGCGCGCGACCGAAAAGTGTTGAAGAACATCATTAAGTTAGCGTCCCGGCCTGTATCCCAGGTGAGGTAAACTTGAATCAGCTGTAAATATTCTGCAGGTGACTTGCAAGATCGGTTTTGGCGTGAAATTGCAGTAAGACGTAAAAGTTACTTTTAGGTTCAGTGTGCCGACTGCCACATTTATTCGTTTCTCTCAGGATGTCATGGTGTGAATTTTATTTACTACCGATCGAGAAAAATCGAAATGAAATGCTCTTTGTAATTGCCAAGTTGAGAAATTGACACAAAAACAATGCCGCGCGCAGTCTAGACGGTGTACGAGCAGGGTCTTTGAAGAGTTTCATTATAAAAATCCCTCTCGAAGGCAATTGTTTGGGAACTGACACAAGGGCGAACTTTTTTGAGGAAAAGGTTTTTTTTCTTGTGTAGACATGGATAGTATAGAGTTTACTGGAGAGGAATCAATACGATTAAAATGAGGCCAGCGTTTATAGTTTGTGACACTATACGCAGGGGCGGATCCAAGGGGGGGCATGGGGGACCGGTGCCCAGAATGGATGGAAATTGCATTTTCGAGCTTCTAGATTTCAAAATTTTCTGGGGGGCATGCCCCCACATCCCTTAGAAGAAGGAGCCTTACGGCCCCTTAGTGGTGCACCTCCCTTTCAAAATCTCCAGATCCGCCCCTGATACGTGATTCTGAACATCGATAACAAATATTCTCCGATACAAATTGACATGCAGTGATAATCGATGATACTCATCACTCCATCATAATAAATAAAACCAACTTTCAGTACACTCAGAGCCAGCGATTGTGCATTTTGATTTCCCGATGTGTTCCGCCATATTGAATTTGATTCTTCGGGAAATGAGCTCGGGGGATTGTCGTACATTATCCGTGACGTCGTGGAATTGAATATTTAATGAGGTCCTTTTGAGGCCCCCACCATCGCCTATGAACTGATGTCCTCGACAACCTTTTTTGAAATACAGTAGGTGTATAAGTCCAGTTAAAGCTGTTACCATAATGCAGTTCGGTCTTGGAAAGAACTATCTGATGTCCACGGTAATCTTTTTTGAAATACAAACTGTACGGTGTATAACCTAAGCCCAGGGGTTAGCGTTATAACTCCCTTTTTTAATTTGGAAGTGCTAATTAATGATTAGTTAGTATTATTACATGTACATTTACGTCTGCCTTCTGGTTCAACATTCTGTGTGTTCAGAACTTTGATTGATGCATAGCAGCCTTTGAACTTCTGAGTCCATGTAATATTTACTGTGCCATATTGAAACCCTCCGTAAACACCCAAACTACATGTACATGTAAGAATTTAACTCCTAAATGGTATGATGAGCATCCCTGTCACTTTTACATGTACTGTAGCTTATGAGTTATGTATGACATTCCGTGAACCCTCCATGCACATGCACCCGGGGAGGGGGGACTCCGATACCAAAGTGGCGGGGATGCTCGTCGTCCCTTTTAGGTGTTTTTTCGTGTTTTGGTCCCACTTAGGGTGTCAGAAATAAAAATGACCACCAATAGAGTTTTCCGGTCCCTTTTAGGGTATTCAATCAACAGCGATATTTAAAAACGTTCTTTAAAAATAGCTTAAAGATTTATATGACAACGTTTTCTTAAACTTGTAAGAGTGGAAGGCGTTTGATGCTAGTGTCTTTTATACTATTAAAATGACTTTTTAAATTGGTCCCTTTTAGGGGTAAAAATATTCGCTGCCACGCCCACCAAGACAAGACTCCGGTCCCTTTTAGGGGTCATTTTCAAAATTTCCGACGAGCATCCCTACCCCCTTTTATAAGGGAGTCCCCCCCCCCCCCCCCCCCCCCGGGCACATGCACTGACATACACTGTATATTTTGTAGTGATGCAGTTGCTCTCACCTGATACTGTCAAATTCACATGGAAATACACAAAATCCCCGGCACCATCTTCTCTTATTCTTGCAGCGTATGTGTTGCTGTCATCGAGTGATAGGTTTGTTATAACGAACCAAGCGTGGCCTTGTGCGATGTTCCCAACGAAGTGAACTCGGTTTTTGTAGCGAGATGCAGCATTGTCCAAGTCAGGATAGAATTGAACTCCTGAAGATTTTACAATGATAAAGCGAGGCAAGACTGGGCCGTTCAAATGATCATACAATCCCCATTTAGCTTCTAGAATCTTAGTTCCTGTTGTGGTCCACAAAAAAGTCGCGTTTCCACCGACCGTGCCTACAAGTACAGTGTTTTTATTGGGGCCATTGACAGTGCAGACGACTACAAAAGATGGCAGCATAACATTAGTCATTGCTACAATTAAGTTATGTATTCTGCCGTTCAGTGTTATGTGACTACGAGTTAGCTTACATACCTCCTACAATAGAAACAAGAAAAAAAGATACCAGCGATTTTCCAGTCGAAGTTGATTCATGAATAATTAATCGCCTACGGCTCGAGTTTGTAAATCCCATACAGATCGGCCGCTCACATTGTATATAGTACTTACAGACGTTACACATTGTGTGTTACAGACGTTATGCAGATATGTTACGTTGTAAAAAGTACATGCTTTCTTCACTGTTTTCATATTATTGTTTTTCTCAACTCTTATTTAAATGCATGTTGTGAAAAGCATCACAGGATTTTTATGCAAAAATCTTCAATATTTATTTTCAATAGAACCTTCAAAAATATAATTTCTGCAGTTTACAAATTATCTCATTGCTATTATTATTATTATTATTATTATTATTAATTATTAATATATATACTTGCCATCCTACTAATAGTGTTACACACTTCTAGATCTACTGTCTTATACATATCTTTGTCTCTTGAAAGTATCCACTGTTTTTATTAATACCTTTTACAGTAAATGGATCACAGCCTTCTACTGTAGCTGAACTGGACCATAAACCAAACAAAATGGATTTACTATATCAATATCATCTCGCCTGGGCCAGTAATAGGTTGTAGATCCTTTGATTTGTGATGAATGCAGAAACTTCACCTTAGCAGCCCAGACTAAATTGACAAAGACGGCCTGCCGATGTAATACTTGTTTACTATGTAATATATAATCAACTACATAGTTTAGACTCTGGCTTAGGTCCTATGTACAATGTAAGCTGAGTTTGGATTCTGCTCATGCAACTCAATCATAATTTCTTCATGGAATCCTGGCACACTGTATGGCTCAATAAGAGGATCACCAAGAGCTACATGTAGTGCCCTTGCATACATGTATACACACAAAAACGGCCACAGTCATCATAACCGTTCCCTTGTGGTAGAACAATGAGCTATAAAAGCAGTTAGTACTGTAGTTTTGTACCGAAAGCTTGAACGTATGCCACACCCACGCACGTTTCCAGAGCTAATTTAATTGTGGGTTTTAGCCTTCCAATGTTAGAAAGACTGTCAAGGACAACAACAAACCTCAGCTTAGGCTACAGTTTTGTATATGGCTACCATGAAGCAGTGTTCACTAATATGGTTCGAATTGCAATGGCAGCAGTATGAGATCACACTCCTCGATTTTTCATGACCGAAGCAAAACACTTACTAAGATGGAACGCGAGTAACAGAATACAACAGACTTAGAGTAAACTATAAACATATTATATCATGTTTGCCTTATTAATAGACCACTATAGTTATAGAATAGTGTGTGTTCCAGTGTGAGTGTTGTGTTTGAGTGAGAGTGAAAAGGGAGTTTTAGAACTGGGCAATGGGAGCTCGAGCGGGGATACTAGGCTTATTCACACATAGTTCTAAGCTTATATTGTTATTGCAATTGACATTTATATTATAAGATTTTTACTAGATTATAGATATGTCATCAATAAATCATTATTATTATTAAAGTCACCTAACCTTGGTGCCTCGGTAATTTCGTCAACAGAGCACTTTTCAAACCTTTCCCATGGAAGGGTTTTTACCACAAACGAAGCTTGAGAGGATCGATATATACATGTACATGTCAAATTATAGTTTGATTATATACTAATAGCCACTTGTCAGTGTCTTTATATTAAATAATTATAAGGTGGAAAATTAACCTATTCAATTAGCAATGGGTTGACGAATTGAACTATAACACACACATTTTCTAGTGTATTATTTTACCTTTAAGTTTCATTGCATAAAATATATATATATTTCGTACAGTGTAACGACTGTAACAAAAGCTGTAACGTGTGTAACACCAAACTTTTCTTCATTGCTTAGAGTGAATAGAATAATGCTGGAAAGTTTACTGTTTATAATAAACTTCAAACATATAGCAAGAGCTCCATCACTGACCAATTATGGTTTTAAAGGTTTTTAAAGTGCAACTGAAATGAAATATTTTATTGCATTTTATATTATAGATTATTCAAAGAAATAATGTTATCATAAATATATTTTTGTAAAATGGTTGCTTTCTAAGATATTCAAGAAAAACATGTTGCAGAGTGTGACGTCACAAGGTTTGTAAAGTTCTGTTTCACTCAAATCCTCTAAATGTATTTTGACTTTTACAATGGAAAAACAAAAGAGCATCAAACAATTTTTAGCTGAGTAAAAGTGCACATCTTATGCTTGCAAAAAAAGCTTTGAATTGTATATCCTTTTCTTTTTTCAGTCAGTAAACGACCATTGGGCAAAGGAAAACCGGGACATGGGCATGGAAGATTTCCAAGCACGACAACACCCGGCTGTTTAACATAGACTATATATGGCCAACATACAATTTTAAAGAAATTTCATCGACCAAAAATTGCACGATCGCATGACCTTAGTTAAAAATACGAATACATTTATGTACGCGATACAGGGCTAAATGTGTTTTATATTTATATTGAAGCCCGAGTAAGTGTGTGACATGCAACTGATGTAACGAGAATTTATTGAATATTGCAATTCAGTACTAGTGCCATTGTTAGCGTCCTCTACGTCGCTGTCCTATAGCGATAGCATATAAACTCCATTATAGCTCAAGTTCGAAGCCTGAGTACAATTCAGTCTAATACATCGTTCGATTTGTCTCCCAATTAATCAGAAAATGTACTTATATATGATAATAATGATACTTTGCTATCAAATATAATAAGCCAAAGAAGTAAATAATTAATGTGTTCAAAATGACGAAAAGATGGACTATCGATTGTTTAACTGACCTACAGGCGGAAGTAACATGGATATACCAAGCAATCCAGCAACAGCGAGATACTGATAATGGCCACAAGACATGGCAGTGGTTGTAGGCGATAAATGGTTGATATTACTGTTAACAACGACTAGATAATGTCAACTGATGAAGACTGCAGACTGATTCCAAGCTGTTTATATCATGTACTATAATTATATTCATATCTTATTGTTTAGAACTTCACCTCTGACATTGGAATATAATTAGTAACGAAACTCATGAATCAATCAATAAATGAAGAAAAGATTGGATGGATGGGTTAATATGAAGAATTAAGTCTGCAAGAGATATGACCGCATCTTATCACTTATCACTGTTTAGGAAACAAATTAAAGAATCATTGTCACTGAGCAATAGACACGTACCAAATTAGGACTAAAGAAATTAGTGGCAACATTAAATGATCGCCGAAAGGCATTTAACAAAGTACTAGTCAGAAACAACAACGAAACTGACATCTGGAAAACTGGTCCATCTAATATACCGTTTCTACTGGTGCTAATGTCCCTGGTGTTTGTGTCCTCATTTGTCAACTTTATTGTGTTGTCGCTCTTTTACATTTATTAACGTGTTTTACTTTCGATATTTTCATGGCTCAACACTGACATACTTAATGTTTCTAGTGAATTGTGTTACTTTGTTTTCATACCAAAAGAATACGTCAAAACTCGAAGGTCAAACCATCCAACACTGGGGTGAAGTTTCTCATTAGCATATTGTATGACTGAGTCAGCAAGAGAGCTGCTTCAGTACTAAATTGCTGTCTCGTTTCTTTCTTTCGGTTTTCGTGGTTTAAACCTCTGGCTGACGAGGTTCGATTATAATGACTTGTGGCTTTAGTTTGGTTGTTGTTGTGGTTAATTATTGCTTCATGTTGTTTGGTTCAGTGGTTTTCTCCTGTAGGTACGGTATTTTCTCATCATGCTCATTGGAACTCATTACCTTGTTGAATAAGTTATTTGGTATGTGATATAACGGGCCGTTCACACTTGGACCATTTTGGATCGATCTAGTTTGGATCGATCTAGTTTGGATTTGTTCCATGCAATAGCAGATGAAACTTGTCATCAGCGTCCCTTTTTCTTTTGTAAAGTAAGCAAAAGTATTTTCAAATACTGCTCCTTTGGACAGTTTTGTCAGAATCGACAGAGTGCGAACAGACCGAATTATGTAATCAGTCTATTTCACCTTCCTACTTCATCTCATTTTCTTTTCATCTCCCCGTTTTCTCTTTTCAAAGGGTGTATTGAAGCTCGAACTCAAGGGTTCCTCAGTCTTGTTCATTTTCAGCTGGTGTTGACTAAAAGTTATCATTTGAACAGTTAATGAATTGACCATGTTATTAACATACACTTAGAAGAAAACACAAATATTGTGGACGTTAGATATCCCGGGGATGAAGGTGGTCAACGGCAAGTACTAACCAGCACTCCCGTCCGTGGGTTCCTCCATGAGTTCTTGCCCATCCTCCCCTCCCACCATCCCCTCCCGGTTTTGATATATCACATGCATGTCATTTAGGCACAGGGAGCCCAAGCTCATTATCTGTGAAGACCGTTTTACGTTTAATTTGCATATTTACAGTAAATGTATGTGGCTTTGCATATTTACAGTAAATGTATGTGGCTTTAAAACATCCCTCCGTATTTCAAGATTTTTCGTAAATAAAATGTGTTTTTTTCCGCTGAAACGCCGTCACAGCATCGAAAGTAGTAAGAACAACACATTAGTGAAAAAAAAAAAAATTATTTACGAAAAATCTTGAAATACGGAGGGATGTTTTAAAGCCACATACATTTACTGTAAATATGCAAATTAAACAACGGTCTTCACAGATAATGAGCTTGGGCTCCCTGTGATTTAGGTTATATCATTGCTCTTCGTTTGTTCATCGGTTCTTTTTCAAAGAAAGCTGTCACTAGTATGGAACCATATCGCTGATGACGTCATATCCGGTGGGCGATGACGTTATATTCGGAGGAAATTCGGTGGAAATTCGGTGGACTCTTCGGTTGGATGACGTCATCTTCGGTCGGGAATTTAGGTGGAAGCTTCGGTGGATGACAGAGATTAGATTAGAGAGTGAAAGAATCTGAGCTTTTTTCTCTCAAAGGATTTTATTGATTGCATAATACCTTCATAAATTACAATTACTTATGACGTATTGTTTACGTTGGAATAAGTCTACAGGCTTTGATACTCAGTGTGACGGTTGCGTAACGTTCATTACTTCTAACTACGTAAAGACGTATTGCTTAGGTTGGAATAAGTCTATACGTTTTGATACTCAGTATGACGGTTACGTCACGGTTGATACGTATTTGGTTCACTTTTGCTGACGTCCATTTGTTTTGAACGAAGAGGTTCGTACATTCCTGTTGGATCACCGTGTTGTGATGTTTTGGTCGCTGGGTCGAGCTGTTGATCATAATGACCAGGATCTTGATTGGTCTGTCTGTTGTCTGGATTTCCTGGTATTTCATACTGACATGAAGTGCTTGGTGTGTGTGGCTGGACACGAGAAGGTTGAACAGATTCGTACTCAACACTTGGTTGGCTTGATGGTGGTACATGTAATACTGCACTAGATGAAGGTGACGTTGCAGCCATCTCAACTACGTTCTGTAAATCATTAACATCATTTTATTATTATGACTTTCTTGCGATCAAAACTGGATTTTGTATAGAAAACCAAAACAACGACTATAAATGTATGTTTTAGTTTAACCAATCAACTTACAGGTACATACAATGATACTCACATCATAAACTGAATCGGTAGGAGTTTTCCTAACACGGCGGGCATAAATGACCCTAAAATCGCTCACTGAAAACGTCCTCTTTTTCCAAAATCATTCATATTTTCAAAAGTCTTCCATGAAATGAAATAAAAATTTCAGAGTTTCTTTATTAAAGGTAGTGTGATATTCCAAACTACTCGTTGGCAAAATCTGACGTAATGATGACGTCATAATAAAAAGTTACAATTGCTTTGAAAATTTAGGTTAAGCACAATGATAAAATAAAGTGCACATGTTGAAAGAGAATAACATCTTGTGCACTTCGGTGAACTTCTCATAATGTTCCGATTATTAGAACCTGAGTTATAAGGGATTTAGTGTTTTTATGACGTCATTATTTATGACGTCATCGGTGAAATAAAAAAACAGTTTGAAGGGGAGAAATCAGTAAAATGACTTTATTTACATTTATTATTGTTACAGAAGTATGTTAATTCTACACAGTGGCGGATTTTTATGTTCATTGCCTCTATTAGAGATATTTTAAAATATATGTGACGTCATAATGACGTGTTAACTTTTTTAATTGTTTTTAAAATATTATTTGAACTACTTACGCTCAAAAAATCAAAATTCTAAAACCAACCAAATTTCCGCATGTCATAGTTCTTCCAATACGCTAAGTAAAGCGCTAAAATGTTTTCAAACAAAAAAGTTTTACCAAGCGATGTATTTTACCGATGGTTTTGTATGAATTATTTCCCGCCAAATTTTCCCGGGAAAAAATATCAAGTTTAAATATTCATAACTCTGGTTGCCTTCGTTCAATTTCAAAACGGTTTTCGATTTTAGGCTAGTTATCACGAGAACAACGAAGTAACATCAATTTTGCGATTTTCCAAAAATTTCATACGAGCGATTTTCGAGCCATTTATGCCCACCGTGTAATAAAAAAGAATTAATAAAGTCTAAACAAATGAAAGCCACATATTCAAAACAACATGTCGTGTGTAACATGGGCAGAGAGTTGTGTGTGATTACAATACAGTACTGACGGATGAGAGCGAGCAGTCATCTTGTTAGCTTGTTTTGTTATCAATAGATTACTGGCCATTATCGTTAACGCCTTTTGACGTCATCTATGCATCTGTTTTGACCAAAGTGATGCACGGCCAAGTTATTTGAAATCAAAGTTACCTGGACTGTGACTTTGTTGCTTTCACGTTTCTCCAAATGTACAACACCAGCAGTATGTTGAATAGTAAAGACACTGCGAGGAAAGTTGCGCACACACCAACTACCGTAGCACCTGATAGCAACAGAACGGTACGAAAAGAGATGGACAGTAGTTGAAGGATCATTTTAATTAGCTTTTTCCATATAGAGCGGGAAACTGGGTTCGAGTTGAGACCGCAAGGCATGTATGGATTGTTTGGAAGGACAGAATTACATTTGACTATTGATTCCCGTGGAAGTTTAGCTCCTGGGATGTCTTCTTCGGTGAGTAAAATATGTTCTTTAGATGGGACTGTCGAATTTTACGAAGGACGCCATTACTATTTTTGTCCTTCCAAACAATCCATACATGCTTTGCGGTCCCAACTCGAACCCAGTTTCCCGCTCTATATGGAAAAGGCGAATTAAGAAATGAATTAATTAATATGTCAAGGACGTACAGTGCTCACATCAATATAATATTTCAAGTTATTACATTAAACTAATGCATGATCATGAAGCCTATGTACAGAAACATTTTGATTGAGTTTAATATTTCAAGTGTTTGTACTTACTATATCCCTTTTGCTGGTCAGCTGACGTGCGTAAAGAACTGTTAGTGTAACCTAGGTAACAAAACACGAAAACAACCAAACGCAACGTTATCAGATGCAGGTATATTTTCCTTTGCCTAAACGTGTGGAAGACTGGATTCGAATCGTGATCGCAAAGCATCTATGGATTGTTGGGTGGACAAGTCGGCCATATTTAATGTAATAATAATAATAATAACGGTCGTTCTAAATAGCGCATTTCACATTGTCTCAATGCGCTTTACAACCGATGGAGGACTTTTTCGGGCTGCATATGATAGGCGCCTACGGCAGCCGAGCAGCTTACGATCATGAGGAGTTAGTATGTTAGTGTGTTATGCCTCCAATTTGAAGTAGGCTGTTGAACCGGGTAACAATCCCCTACTCTTACGAAGAGTTCAACAGGTTATTTTAATGTCACCCGTGAACAGGTTAGATTAGGGTTTGGGGTTTGGGAGACAGGACCTACGGTTTGACGTCCTTATCCGAGAAGACGTGAAGGTCTAACCATTTGCAGATGTAACAATCCCCTACTCTTACAAAGAGTTCAACAGGTTCTTTTAATGTCCCCCGTGGACAGGTTAGATTAGGGTTTGGGAGACAGGACCTACGGTTTAGCGTCCTTATCCGAGAAGACGTGAAGGTCTAACTATTTGCAGATGTAATTACAAAGGCAGCACCTTCTCATTTACTTTAAGATCCTGAGTACTTATCCGGCCGGGACTCGAACCACGAACCTCCCGCACAATAGAATGTGTTCTAGAGTTATATTGCCCTGGGGATATCATTTTCTTTCAGAAATATATTTACCTTTGCTTTATCTGAAAGAGCTTATTTTACAGATCACACCATGTGTGGATTTATCCAATCAAACAATCCAAAGATGCTTTGTGGTCGTCATTCGAACCCAGTCTTCCACTCGTTTAGATTTCATGTTGATTGATTTGTTGTTTCGTACTTCAAAGCATTACCGACATTGACCAAAGAAGTTCTTGTATAATAAGCCAGTTCACGTTGTCGTCCGCCATTTTGATTTGGGACAAAGGCGGCAAAATTGATAGAAATCTGGATCACTTTGACTTGCCGTAACTTGAACTGGCTTATTGAACAATTGTTTATACTTACAAAGAGTTGTAGTAGTGGGTGTAGTAGTAGTTTCAACAGGTATAATCACAGCCTTTGCTTTACTATCATCTGGTAGGCTTTCTCCATCTTTATTCCATGCAGTAACAATAAAACTGTACTTCTTTCCTGGATCAAGGTTTTCTACCGTGTATGTGAACAATGTAGCAGTCACGTCTATCTTTGACAAACTGCCATCCATTCCAATCACTTTCTTGTGGATTGTATATTTTATTATTTCACCTCCATTTTCGTCAGGTTTTGACCAGGTCAACGTTACTGATGTGTGATGGATGCGAACCTCAAACTCAGGTAAAGATGGTGGACCTAATAAACAGATCAATGCAAATCAGGACCATAATAAATCATTACACGTGAAATATGCCTGTGCTAAACCAACTTGTTTCATATTTGTTCGCCAGCAGCTCGATCGTGTAGTTCCGTTATCTCTTTGGTTACCTATTGTCAAATCTACTGTACATTTTTAATTATGTAATAAATACTAATTTATAAAATTATTTGTGTTACATACATTTGATAATTGCTTTAGAATTTACCAAATCAGTTTGATAAAAAATGTAACTGTAGCTGTGGATGTAGCTGTGGCGAAACGAGACGCCATTTTGAATCTCGTCCCAAAACAGTGAATAGCCAAGGTTATTCCGAGTTACGAGAGCCTATCAAAACGCGCCCAAATTGGTATCCACTCACTTGGTAAATACTAAATAATATTATTTTGTTACTTACATTTGACTGTCACATCAACATGTGCTGTTTTTGTATATTTTTGTCCACCATAGACATTCCTTGCTGTACAGACGTACTTGCCAGCATCAGACTTGACTGCATTAAGGATTGTTAATGTACCATCAGATATCGTATGTCCAGGTTTTATAGGTACATTATTCGCTCTTGACCAGGAAGTAGAGACAGGTGGATTACCTGCTGCCTTACATTTTAGTATGATGACATCACCTTGTGTGACAGTAGTGTTATCAGGTGAGGTGGTGATGTCTGGTGGATCTAAATGTAAAATATAAGATTAATATAACTTGTCCATTCTTTGTCAAGTAGGTGAGTTAATACAGAGTGAACATACAGTAAACACGGTATAAAACCTATACAGACCATAAAACTAATCCATTCAGTGTCATACATACAATATACAGTAACCACGGTATAAAACCTATACAGACCATAAAACTAACCCATTCAGTGTCATACATACAATATACAGTAACCACGGTATAAAACCTATACAGACCATAAAACTAACCCATTCAGTGTCATATTTACAATATACATTAACCACGGTATAAGACCTACAGACCATAAAACTAACCCATTCAGTGTCATACTTACAATATACAGTAACCACATTATAAGACCTACAGACCATAAAACTAACCCATTCATTGTCATACTTACAACATACAGTAACCACGGTATAAGACCTACAGACCATAAAACTAACCCATTCATTGTCATACTTACAACATACAGTAACCATGGTATAAGACCTACAGACCATACAACTAACCCATTCAGTGTCATACTTACAATATACAGTAACCACGGTATAAGACCTACAGACCATAAAACTAACCCATTCATTGTCATACTTACAACATACAGTAACCAAGGTATAAGACCTACAGACCATAAAACTAACACATTCATTGTCATACTTACAACATACAGTAACCAAGGTATAAGACCTACAGACCATAAAACTGACCTATCCAGTGTCATACTTACAATATACAGTAACCACGGTATAAGACCTACAGACCATAAAACTAACCCATTCAGTGCCATACTTACAATATACGATAACCATTGTCGTGGATTTTCCTGTGGCGTTTCAAAATGTCCTTTCTTGCAAAGGTTTTCTCACAGGTCTCACACTGAAATCGCGTCCGCATGGGTGAAGGTTCCTACAAATAGAGAATCACAAAAATAAACAAAACCATCAAATAAAGCACAGTGTAACAGATAGACTGATATTTTGATGAGAGAGTTTCTTTGTGTTTCGTTTGAATCATGCAGCAGTATTGATTTATTTTGTTATCCACGACAAAGCTCCAGTACACAAGTGCAACATCTGTGGGAAGAAATTCAATCGCCTGGACTATCTAAAGAAGCACAAAAAAGTTCACGAAAAGCGAGCTGTGGAAAGCGAGTTCAAATGCAACACCTGTGGATAAGTTTTTAGAAATGCTGCCTCATTGAAAGCCCACATCAACTCAGTGCATCCCTCACCACCACCACCAGCACCGTCAACAACAACAGAAGAAACACGAAAAAGACCGCAAAACGACCATCAGGGTAAACTTAATATAAAATAATAATAATAATATTTATTTATTTAATATTTGATATATGACGCGTTTTACTCAAAAGCGCTTTAGATCAATCAACATCGTACTATAATTAACTATCTTATAAAAATACTTGGATTATAATAATAATTAATCTATAATATTAATATAAAAACTTTTATCCAATAAGATTCCGTATTCAATTCGATGACTGATTGATTTTACTCTCGTTTTAGAGGAAACAACACCAAAGAAGTCTAAGTCCACTTCCAACATCCAGGAAGTCAACGCAGGAGCAAGCACCAGTTGGCAGTCCGATCCTCTTAGGGGCCGTCGACATATTCACCTTTCCCCGCTTAACGTCCACTGGACGTTTAGGGGGGGGGAGGGGGTAAGGCGAGAAAAAAATTGGACGTTAGTGTGGGGAATTTTTGTAAAAAAATGTTTTTTTACTTCATGTTGAAATCAAAAAGAAAGCAAAGATAAAACAGACAAACTAGTGGTCCGTTCTAACAAACTTCGGTATTATATAAATAGATTCTGATATAAACTATCGAAAATCTTGGACGACCACCTCTGTTTGTGGTGGCTTGAGTACGAGAATGCTTGGATTACCTGTGGTATCCCAGCGTTCATTGGGAATTAGACAAAATGGCGGTGGACTCACCGAATATATTGTGCACAATTAATTAATAGCCATAAATAGTCATAGAGCCAAGATATAGAGATACAAAATAATTGTTATTAAGGAGAATGAAGTGAACTACATGGAATGGGGGCAGTTTGGAGGATTTTCCAGCGGCATAAAGAACCTTGGACTGTTGTTCGCTACCGTTTGTTTTGAATCATGTTGCCGAATGCAAAACCATTCCCACGCATTTTCAATACGAAAAACAGGAAATTCCAAGTGGACGTTAAGGAGGGGGGGGGGGGGGGGGGGGGGGGGGGGGGGGGGGGGGGGTCTGACCTAAACGTCCAGTGGACGTTAAGCGGGGAAAGATGAATATGTCGACGGCCCCTTATGATGCCACCGGATGTCTACATCCCTAACGATGAACCCTCTGTGCGAAATGTTGTACGAGAACACTGGCGGGGAATCAGGACGAGACAGAGCCGCAGGAATCGAATTCAGGACTGGTATAACTTTCGCCTCGAGTCCTACGAGCGACATGTATTCCAACTATTCCTGGACCAAATCCTGGCCGATCAGTCTACGGTATTTAAATTAAATCTGTCGTTTGGTTTCGTTTTGCGAAACACTGAGACTGGGAATCTGCAGTACTATCACGCATCAGTCAACAACCATCGTGTGTTTGAACAGCCGTTCCTGATTGGTAACGTTAGAGACATCGAGCAAGTTGTAAATGCCATCCATGACCTAGATATCACAGAATGGGTCAAGCAGCAACGCCCCAACTCTAAGTGGATCGTGGATGTTGTAACCAATGTCTGCTTTTACGTGTCCAAGATTCGAGGCCATCCCATTGGCAGATCCGTACTCCTCCCGCCCTTTATCTTGAACAACAGAGGTGTTTGTGCACTAGACTGTAGCGATAAATCTGGCCAGCCCTACCGTGATCAGTTGTGTTTCTTTCGCTGCCTTGCCCTCCACAACGGTTGTCATCTAAAAAACCTAGAAAGGGATACTAAGCACTATTTTGAAAGGTTAGTTCTCATTAAAATAGTTGACATTTTCATTCATTTAGCTCATTTTTATTCATTTACCTATTTTTATTCATTTATTTATTTTTATTCATTTATTTATTTTTATTCATTTATTTATTTTTCATTTACTTATTTTTATTCATTTACGTATTTTTAGTCATTTACTTATTTTTATTCATTTATTTATTTTTCATTTACTTATTTTTATTCTTTTATTCATTTATTTTTATTCATTTATTTATTTTTCATTTACTTATTTTTATTCATTTATTTATTTTGATTCATTTACTTATTTTGATTCATTTATTTATTTTTTATTCATTTACTTATTTTTATTGATTTATATATTTAGATTCATTTATTTATATATTTATTTATTCATTTTTTTATTTTATTCATTTACTTATTTTTCATTTAGTTCCATTCATTCATTTATTATTTTAATTGTGCTTCAGGTATCTTGAAATATTTCCTCAAGAAGCCGGGATCTTTCAAGGGATCAAACTAGAAGAGCTCAGTGAACTTGAGAAGCTGTACGAAATCAATATTGGCGTTTACTCTCTCGAACCGAGTGATGACTCTGATGAAAATGAAGCGGAAGACTTAGACCGACCTGAGATCATCGCTCGCCTGGTTCAACGCTCCCATCGCCACTATACCACCACCCTAAACCTCAACCTCTACAAACATCACTTCAGCTACATCAAAAGTCTGCCTCGGTATTCCAAGTCTTACCGGTGCTCGCGCTGTGGCAAGTATTGGAAGCATGTGGGTATGCTACACCGCCACGAGCGTACCTGTGAAGCCAAAGTCCGTTATCGGTTTCCTGGCAGCACCAGGAAGGTATAGCGATTCCTGAATCACACCGTTACTTTCCTTATCGAGCCACCTTTGATTTTGAATGTATGTTGAACCGAGAAGAGTGCCCAAACGACACCAAAAAACTGAGCTGGGTAGCCAAGCATATCCCTCTGAGTGCGAGTGTTTGCTCCAATGTACCAAGCTACGACCAGCCACAGTGTTTTGTCACCGATGGGGATAGTAAAGATTTAGTCAAGCATATGATAGACTATTTGGTTCAGATCAGCCAAGAAAGTTACAACCTGTTGAAAGAACAGTTTGCGGAGGTGTTCACAGCCATTGATGAGAAGATTGGGGGAAATAACGAGCCTGAAGCTACAGAAGAGAGAGTTGAGAATGTTGATGATCGCGGAATTGATGTGCTGGAGAGTGGTGATGAAGATGAAGAAGAGATAGAAGAAGAGAATGAGGAAGACCGAGCATTTATCGATGATGACTGTAGCGAACAGCAAGACCCATGTTTCTACCAAGCGCTCAACCAGGAACTTGGCGAAAGAACCGTCCAAACCGAACGTGGAAATCCTGAACACCAAGAAAAGAAAATAGAACACCCACTTGCACGATTGAAGGTAAGAAACTAGAAATTAGTATTAGAGTGCGCAGAGGTGATATGCAAATAACCGTGTAGTTAATTTTACATGCTGTACCGGTACAAGGTTGAATTATTTTCTGACGAGTTTATTTTATATATTTTTAGGTCAAGTTAGAAGAGTATTTGAAGGAACTGCCGGTTCTGGGTTTTAACACGGGGAAGTACGATCTGAACGCCACCAAAGAGTTTCTATTTCCCGTGCTGAATGAACAAGAAGTCGTCAAGTTCGCTGTGAAAAGAAACAACAACTTCATGTGTTTAATACCATGCTGAGGCAAGGTATTTCTATCCCTGGCGTCACGCTGACCTACCTCTTCATGACTCTAGAACCAGACATCTTCTTCTCGCTGTTCGACGAGAAAAACAAAGATCTTTACCATCTATTTAAGATAAACATGGTTGGTGGTCCAAGCATCATCTTTCATCGCTACCACGAAGCAGGAAAAACAAAAATTAGAGCGGTGGAGATGAAAGCGCAAGGGAAAGAAGCAAAAGATTGCCAAAAGATCGTTGGTTTCGATGCCAATGCGCTGTACCTCGGTGCGATCATGCAGGATATACCTACTGGACCCTTCACAAGACGAAGAGAAGAAACTGGTTTCAAAAAAGAAAGTTCCATCAAGATGGCCACCGAGTGGTTGGAGTGGGAAGCTGAGCAGAGAAAGATAACCATTCGTCACCAAGTCAACGACACAGAGAAAAGGATTGGAGAGAGAAGACTGCCGGTTGATGGGTTCCATGGGCCAAGTCAGACGGTGTTTCAGTTTCATGGTAAGTTTTTAGTTCGTTTCCTTTCTCTTCTTTGTTTCATTCATTCACATCTATTCACTACTTTGTTTCGTTTGTGTTTTATATGTAATCACCATGGTACCGTTTGGGCTCCCTGTGTTATGATTGGGCTTCCCGCGTATTTTGTTATATCTCAATGCAGTTCTTTTTTGCCTCCTTGATAGGATGTTACTGGCATGGCCATGACTGTACTCTTAACCAAGGGAAAGAGATGAATGAAACGAGAAAAAGCCCCTAAGCGAACTAAGAGCTGAAACTGAAGCCAACACCGAATACATCCTGGATCATGGTTATGAAGTGGTCGAGATGTGGGAATGCGAGTGGCGGCGCATAAAGAAAACCAATCTCTCAGTGAAACACTTCTTGAATTCCAAGTTTCAAAGACCTCTTGACACCAAATGGACCATGACTCAACAGGAGATCCTCCAAGCGATCCGTGACCAGCAGCTGTTTGGAGTGGTCGAATGTGATATTCGTGTCCCTGAACATCTGAAACCCAAGTTCAGTGAGATGTGCCCCATCTTTAAGAATGTAGAGATCAGTCGTGAAGACATTGGTCAGTACATGAAATATTTCGCTGTGGAACACAACATAATGCCTCGACCATGCCGCAGCTTAATTGGAAGTTTCTTTGCGGAGAACATCTTGTTGGCCACTCCTCTGATCAAGTGGTACTTGGACCATGGATTGGAGGTTACCAAAATCTACCAAGTGGTTGAGTACACCCCAAAGCCGTGTTTTAAAGCCTTTGGCGATGCCGTGTCTGATGCCCGTAGAGCTGGGGATGTTGATCCCAACAAAGCCATCATTGCGGATACCATGAAATTGGTAAGTTCGTTTAGATGCTACACTATACACAATTATTGACAGTAGATTAACATTTTATGTAATCTTTCATACAGGTTGGCAATTCAAGTTATGGGAAGACTATTACTGACCAACTTAAACATCGAGAGGTGAAATTCTGTGACGAAGTCAAAGCTTCGCAATTAGTGAACACCCCATTCTTCAGACAAATTGATAACATCGCCGAAAATACTTACGAAGTCCAATCTGCCAAGAAAAAAATGTCATTGAATTTGCCTGTACAGATAGGTTTTTTCGTATATCAGTACGCTAAGCTTCGCATGTTACAATTTTATTTTGATTGTTTAGATACATTTTTAGATCGTAGTGACTTTGAATACTGCGAGATGGATACGGATTCAGCGTATATTGCCATATCGGGTCAATCGATAGAAAGTTTAGTAAAACCAGAGTTAAGAGAGCAATTTGTTGCGGAGAAACACCACTGGTTTCCCCGCACCGATACCCCAACCAACAGAGCATATGATAATTAAAAGAACCCCTGGTTTGTTTAAAGAGGAATGGTCTGGGGATGGTATTATAGGCCTAAATAGCAAGACTTATTATTGTTTCGGTAGATCTGATAAATTTAGTTGTAAGGGGATCATACAGAAGTGTAATGACATCAATAAGGATACATACTTAAATGTTCTGTTGAGTAGAAAAAGCGCTTCTGGTGTTAACCGTGGCTTTCGTGTTGTGAACAACACCGTGTATACTTACAAACAAGTAAGAGCGGGGTTTTCATACTTTTACCCTAAGCGCAAAGTATTAGCAGATGGGGTAACCACTGTTCCCCTCGATCTATAAGTGATAAATTAGTTCAAATGGCTTAACTTTTGTATATATTTTAAAGCTAAATTATTTGTAAATAAAATACTCTTGAATTTTACACTATATAAGGGTAAAAAATGTACATTGATTAGAATATTTATTTCATTCTTATGACATACTCAATAAACATGTTTATGCTCTAAATTGGTTGATTTTGTCCGAGATGCGTAGTGAGGACTATCAGGACAAACGGAGACAGCCCCAAGAAAAAAAAACACTTTGACTGTCATCGGGCCACATCAGGCCATATCGGGCCTTTTCGGGCCATATCGGGCCATTTCGGGCCTTTTCGGGCCATATCGGGCCTTAATCGGGCCATATCGGGCCATTTCGGGCCTTTTCGGACCATATCGGGCCTTAATCGGGCCATTTCGGGCCTTTTCGGGCCATATCGGGCCTTAATCGGGCCATATCGGGCCATTTCGGGCCTTATCGGACCTTTTCATCGGGCCTTAATCGAGACACATACAAGGACCACTTCAAGGACAACAAGGACAAACTAAGGACACTAAGGACATTATAAGGTCTATAAGGACAAACCGAGGACTATCAGGATAAACGGAGGAATTACGGTGGCTTTTTAAATCTTCTTCGAAACATTTTGCATTTTGGATGTTCACATCAATTATTAATTATTTATATTTAGCACTAATACCTCCCCCTGCCAGGCCTCACTTCCATGTCCACCTACTTCCACCTACTAATTAGTAAAACCGCCTCCTCCAAAGCCTCACTTCCATGTTCCGCCTACCTCCGCCTACCTCCGCCTACTAAATTAATGAAATCCGCCTACCAAATTATTCCCCTTTTTGGAATAATTAAGAGTTAATGATCTATTTCCTTTATAAACTGACTATCGATATGTTTACCGTTGTATTTTATTCGTTTGTTAGCATTGGTATCTGTTTATCGGTTAGGAAGAAAGATATATTGCATTGGCCTAGATTACGCAGTAATGCACACAGTACTCTAAGAATATAGCGTTGTGAGCTTACATTTTAGCGGTGTGTTTACCGTTTAGTGTTGCGTTTACCGTGTGAATGACATCTCGCATTGCAAACCGGAAGTAAAAAATATATATACCACAGAAGAGATAAATTGGATACGGATATGAATTTGTCGTAGTCGAGACGATTCTTCAGGGTTATGAGTGCACAAACACTCATTTTAGATGTGGTGCGCTTTTCAGACAATCCTGGCCAAAATGATTGGGACACCTGGCTTAATATCGATCTCAACATGAAAATATCCATATAACTTGACCCCCCCTCCCCCATAACAATGTTGATGATTGTCTACGTCGACCCCCATCGTTAATGAAAGTTCGAAACAACATTGGAGCAGGGGGAGGGGGGTGGGGAGGGGGATAAGGTGCTTATATTAAAACATATTGCGCAATAACTAGTGTCCCAATTAATTTTGTCCAGGATTGCAGCTCAGTCCCATCGCAAGTAGGAATCCTGTGCTAGTCCCGGATCAGTTGCTTGCACATCTGTCCCACGTGATCTAGACTGGACTCGATGGTTCTCATTCATGTACCATCGTTTAGCAGTATCAACTTGTCGAAGCTATATCCTGTGCTCAGGATATATAAATGTCTTAACTTTTGCTATATGAGTGGATGCATTAACGGCAATCCACTGCCTACGGATGAGTGGAACCTGTCTTTTTACCACCTTTTTATTAGCAGAATCATTGCGACACTCGTCTATCAAAGTTTCAGTTGATCTGCAATTCGTTCCATGCATAGCGACAACTGCCTCCCGGGCCCTCTGGTGAACTGTTTCCAAATTCAGCGCGTGCGATCCCTGCTCCAGCTTGTTTATTTAACCACGAAAGACATCGTTGAACTGGGAAGCTCGTTCAAAGATGTTCGTGTATCTAGCTAATTACAATTTAAGATATCTAAGCATTCTATATATTAATGTATAAACATTAATTGTCACACATATATGCATCTCGTATAATGAGGGCGGTCACTGAACAGCAAAACTATCAACTGGAAGAATCCCCCAACCAGTTTTTTTCTCACGCCCGTCGACAATCCCACTACTGATGTCTGATACAAAAAGCTACAATGGGCAGAAACACGCTGTCAAAGAGGCTTGGAGGTTTTCGGTTTGTACATCCTCTGCAGCTTTCTTCCCCGTTGCTTCAGTCTTGTTTTAGAGCTAAATTGCCGTTAGGTCTACAAGGTAATTTTGCTAACACCTGTATATTTAATATTGTAATGTGTATATAATGCTCTCCCGACCCTGTTTCTGCGGAGCGGTCCTTTGCTCTGAGTAGACAAATGTACTTTGCACTGGCTCTTGGTTAACTTTTTCTGGGTTAAGCACCCTTCCCCAAATATTCCGAAGTTACCAGGGCTGAGCAGCCAGTACAGTGGTCTGAGAAGATGATATGATATGTTTGCTCAAATCCCTGTTTTATTGATTGAATTGTCCATATATACTCTGACTTCTGAGTTAAGCACCCTTCCATGGAAGTTACTGTTTTCCCCGATTGCTGAGCAGCCAGTGGTCTGAGAAGACGATGTATTTCCCAAATTGAATTGAATTGAATTGTCTTTGCATACTCTAATTTACTGTAATTCCCCCCAGGGCTGAGCAGCCATTTATAGTTTCTGAATTCAGACATGATATGTTTCTTCTACGTATTTACTTTATTTTTCCGAGCTTTTGGGCTCTTGGCCCATCATCAGGGACGAAAGGAAAAAATAACGAATTTTCACATGGAGTGGAAAGCAAATATAAACAAAACAAAAACGTTGGCATACATAAGCGCGCGCTCACAATAGAATGCGCTCGAGGAAAATAACAATACATGGTGGAATAAATGAAAGATAGAACAAAATAAATTACAAAAATAATAATAACTATATCGGTGTAAAAGAGGGAAATAAGTGTTACGTTAGGCATGGTTCTGCCACAGTCTCTGTTGAACAGTGCCTGACTGTTTCTAACTATAAACCAAGCCTCCGTCCATCTCCTCTTCACCCAGTTGTTTTCGCTCGAAAGAACTCTTGTATCTTCCCATGCTATGTTTTGGTTGAGGGCATTTGCGTGCTGAGCCAGAGCGGAGGCATCAGTCTTTGCAAGCCTTACGCTTGCCTTGTGTTCTTTGCGTCTGGTGTCTAATGATCTTTTAGTCTCGCCCACATATACACTGCTGTACAATCCTCGCATGGTATCTCGTACACCACTCCTGAAGAAACATATCATGTCTGAATCAATGGTACCTACTTACAGAAACCTACTAAAGTTTCTGAATTATTCAGAAGATCGTCTGTTATTCACAATATAATGTTTAATCCTTGATGGCACCACCCTCATTATTTCCTTTGTCCCTAAATTTTAGCGTATGGTGTATTACTTGTTCTTCATGGCAAGGATCACTAGTTATGGTTTCCGAAGGGTCGAGGACTTCCATAAATATGAAGCCCTGACACTGGCTGAACTGTTAGTGTCTTCGGTCAGGCTCCAGGCTGACGAGAAGGCCTCTACATATGACGCCATTACTCCTAATCTTCGTGAGAAGTTGGCCGTCCCCCAAAAAGCAATTTAAGGCTTTCTTCGTCGCTTTGTTAGCAGATAAGGAATATTCGAAGATACTTGACACAGTTGCAAAAGCGGAGAAGACCTTCATGCATCACGTTTGCCCAGTTTGTCTCGGACACGATTATTGAACGCCTTGCTTCTGGCGCGAATTCCGTATGGGGTAAAGTCCACGATGTTGATCCGCCTCACCTCGTAATTCCACTAACTGTGGAACCTACTAAGTCAAGACTATGCAACGACAATCGTTTTTTAAATCTTTGGATGGCTGATGGCCATGGCTGCCCCACTATGTTGAGCGAAACTCCTTCCAAACAGTCTGCGATGACAGGCTAAGTCCGGGTATGGCCACATTTGGTTATCACCCGATAGCAGGACATTCTTTGGTTTCGAGTGGAATGGTTGGTATTTCACCAGTAACACTGTTCCCTTTGGATGGAAACTTTCTGCATTCATCTACAACTCCACTGGCCTGCTTGCATCACATTACTTCTCTACATCGCGCGACGATCGTCACACTTCCTATACTTAGGCCTCCCCGAGGATTGTACTCACATACGGCCTCATTCTGTCACTATATCGATCTCGTCCCCAGAGCCTGCGTTACTTTCGGCCAGCGGCGAAGAACGTAGGCTCTGTCATAATCCATTTTTGAGACAATTTGATTGGCTATTCCATTTTAGAAACTACGCACGCGCAAGATTCCGGCAATGAAATGTATCCAATGAAAATCGAGTTGTCATAACACCCCGGTGTCACAACTTCCGTTCAAAACACTCTGGCATGTTATTGTAATCGTGTTTCAACACATGTCGCCTCTGCAATAAACTAGTAAATATAAACCCGTAGGAAGAACTGTTCGCGTATCCTTCTGCTGTAAAACCACTGCTTTTAATAAAGACTTCAGATACTGCGCTTCTTTCCCTATTATATCTTCTTTACCAAGTGCTTATAAAGCGTACTCTATTTTCTAAATGAAACGTTTTGATGGATTCCACTGAAACCTGAATCGACAATTTGAATCGACAACAACCAACTGCCGTGCTAACTTGCGCGTGCGCTCTAAAACCGGAAGAACAAGAAATCCTGTTCCCAAAAATGGATTATGCCACGCAGAGCGCTACCTACGTTCTTCGCCGCTGGCCGAAAGTAACGCAGGCTCTGGGGACGAGATTGCCACTACATCAGAAGATTTTCATTTGACATGCGCACACATGGCTTCTTTTCTCGTTTGTCACACGCTTGTCCGCCTTGGTAATGTCAACGGCCTGGAGAAGTCCTTAACTTCTTGAGTCCCTCTCAGTACGTCCCTTATCTTGGTTTTAACTACGACTCCCGTAAGCAAGCTTTCTGCTTCACCCAAAGTAAAACAGAAATTGTTACTTTAGTTGAATCTATCCTATCATCCGAGCGGGTCTCTCTCTACCTATCCTGCTGAAACATTCTGGAAAGTGTACGTCTTTCTATGTCCATAGCTGTCACAGGCGCCCGTCTGTTTACAAACGAGATCAACATGGTGATCTCCAAAGCTTTCCGCTCAGCCAGACCGATTCCGCTAACGATTCGATTCCCCTTGCGAGTCGAGATTGAGCAGTGGCTCTTTCTTAAGTCCTGGTCAGGTTTTCTACATTGGCAGACAGATCAGCATCACCAACTCAAGCTGTACACCGACGCGTCGTCCTTTGCTTAGGGTGGTGTTTTGATCGAATACTAACGAAATTTCCGTGGTGACTTCCGGGCCGACTACTGCATGGCCCAACGACTCCTTGTCCTCCGACATTACAGTTTAATGTTTACGTTGACAGCTTAGCTCTGCTTAACGCGTGGAAGGCAATTTTTAGTTGATGCCGTCGAACTGTCTCCTGGACCTGTTCTATGGACCCTCACACAGGCGAGCCCAACCATTGCTTTTGAGGCTACTCAGTAAATAATAAATACAATTAAACTCATCGGCAATGATGAGGTTGGGCTTAGGTGCTCTGATGCCACCACGAGGGACGCGCCTGTCCCCGGCGGCATAGGTCACCATGGTAACCATCCACGGTCCACCACCTAGCACCTGTCATACTGACCGCAGTCAGGAGTTTTATACTTACCTGTAATACTTACCACCAGGGGAGGTGGGTGGGAGCAAAACCACCAATCCAACAGTACTGGATCGCGCGCTGATCCAAACTGAACTCCACGTGAGTCGGCCCTGCAGCAAGGAGGAGGGCACCCCGTAGCACCAATTTAACCGCTGACCATTTAGCCAATGCAAGGATCGCGCGCTGATCCTAAATAAACTCCACGTGAGCCGGCAATGCAGGCACCCTGCAGCAACAGCCAAGCAGGCCAGCGCGCCTTGATTTTAACTTTGCCTAAATTACATTTAGCCACATTTAAACTCATCGGCAATGATGAGGTTGGGCTTAGGTGCTCTGATGCCACCACGAGGGACGCGCCTGTCCCCGGCGGCATAGGAGGTCACCATGGTAACCATACACGGTCCACCACCAATAAGGTGCTTGGAAGAGGAGGGACCGTGAGGGGGAACCATGGGACCTCCCGTCCAAACCACCCAAGCACGAACTAACAATTAATACATACCAAAAGCCCAATGTGTCATGCCAGGAGATGCGATACGTCGGCCAGTGCCTCTGACGGCGTATGAATGTAGAGCTGATAGGCATTGCTAGTCCAGCGTCCTAATGACTGTATAAGGTGATCGGGTACACCATTCCTGGCAGCAACTGTCGCAGCACCAATGCGGAAGCTATGGCTTGAGAAATTGCCAGGGATACCCGCACCTTCAATAATACTGCGCAGCCAAGACGTTAGTAATGAACGAGAGAGAGGTAGGCCAGATTGACGAATAAACAGAGGGCCAGGGGAGTTGCCCCTGCGTACCAAATAGTCTAGGGTTGCCTCCACAGCACAGAGGGTGGTACTGCCCCGACCAATGTGCACAAAGCAACCTTGACGAAAAGGATCGGTCTTAGACGCCTTGATACGAATCCTTAGACAGGTAGGTTGGGTTGCAGAGTCGACAGAGATGTCGCTGACTTGTAGATGCTGGGCCGATGAAAAGCTAGCCAGGTTTGGGACCGTGAACTCAGATGCTCTGAGGAATCCAAAGTAGCCAATGTTACAAGCCGCCCAGAACATGCAGTGGTCAAAAGTAGCCAGATCCAATGAATTTCGAATCACCAGCATGATTTTGTCTGTGACTGGAAGACGTTCTCGCCGGGCTGAACCCTGGACACGTTTGACCCCTCGCACCACTCTTTGTAATCTCGGGCAGTCCAATAGGGGATCCCGTAACCCCTGCTCAATGTGCAAGGCTCTGACAGCGGAGAGAGTCCATTCGTCAGCTGGACAAGGTGAACCGGAGGCATGCACTTTGCCTAGTTGGTGGCAGAAATTTGTAAACTTGCGCTGAGCAGAGGCATATGAACGTCGGGTAGATGGGGCTAGGCCCTGTCGTAGGTACTCTTGTCACCGGAGTTCGAGAGAGGAGACGTCAGCTCCCATAACAAGGCCTTCGGGATCGGTACTGGATGTGGATTGGCCATGGGCGCAAGTTGTCGGAACTCCTGCCAATTAAAACGGGAAAGAGCATCAGCCACAGAATTCTGGATACCGGGAATATGCTGAGCTGCAAAGGTAAAGTTATAGCACGCCGCTGATGAGAGGAGATGACGAACAAGATGCATAATGCATGGGACTCTAGAAGTCCTTGAGTTCAGAATCGCAACAACGGCTTCGTTGTCAGATCGAAAAAGCACATGCAACTTAACCCATTTAGCCCCCCATAGGTCTGCAGCGATCACGATGGGAAAGAGCTCTTTGTAGGCAATTGACATGTCTTTCTGAGGCTCAGACCAAATGCCATTAAACCATTCGAGACCATGGAACGCCCCATACCCAATGGATCCTGCAGCATCCGCTGTGACTTCTACATCTGTTGAGAGGGACAAACCTGGGAAGAGCCAGAACTGGACACCATGCCAATGAGTTAACAATGTATGCCACCATAGGAGGTCCTGTCGGAACTCCTTGTTCAAGCGGATGGGGTGGTCCTTATTGCGGAAGCAGCAGAGGAGATCAATCATGCGTCTAATAAAGGACCTGCCTGGCCAAACCACTTTAGCTGCATGGTGGAGATGACCAATGAGCGATTCCAATTGATGTCGATTACACCAGCGTCGTGGCACCCACGACTGAATAAGGGATTTTAAAGCAATAAGTTTGTCCTCGGGGAGACGAGCGGTAAGGTCCTCTGAATTAAGAAGAATACCAAGTACCACTAGAGAGGTTGCTGGCCCCTCACATTTCTTTGGGTGTAGAGGGAGACCTAACTTGTTGCAGACTATAAGAGATGTGGCTAGGTCTTGGGCACAGACGGAACTGTCAGGTGGACCTGCCAAAATGAAATCATCCAAGTAAAAATGAACGATATCTGACACACTGTGATTGTTTATCAGGATCCATTCCACCATGGTTGCCACAGAATTGAAGATGAAAGGAGCAGACCTGAGTCCAAATGGTAGCACAAGGTCAACGAAAAATTTTCCCCGCCATTTAAGACCAAGGAGTCGACGATCTTCAGGGTGAACTGGAATATTGCGGTACGCTGCTTCTACGTCGAACTTAGCCAAGAGGGCCCCTTTTCCATGCTTCGCGACCATACTTATTATTTGATCGAGTCTAATATACTGAAGCATGAACTCCTCCGGATCGATGCCATCATTGACGCTGGTACCCCTGGGTGATGACAGATCAACAATAAGCCTCCATTTGCCTGGTTGCCCCCTTTTTGGAATGACCCCAAAACTGCTGACCTGAAGGTCAGACATAGGAAGGGTAGGGAAGGGACCCGCCACCCTCCTTAAACTAACTTCATTAGCCAAATATTTGGCGATGACCCGAGCATGTTGGTATGCGGACGGTTTGTTGCGTTTGGAAGATTTTAAACTATGGGTGTGCTTAAAGCCGATCTTGAATCCATGGAGCAGGCCGTTTAAAACATAAGACACCCGAGACTTGTCAGGGTGATGTTCGAGCTCCAAAGCAAACTGAGCCACCGACAGTGGAGTGACCGTAGAAACAGGGGGTAGGCAAGTGGCCACTTGCGTCCCTGTGTTTGGTAGCGAAGCAATTCCAAACGAAGCACCACCAGCCGACCAAAGGCTACTCGCCTGCGATTGCAAATTTCCTGCAGGCGGGACAGGAATGCCAGCACCAGATGACACTTGAATTGGCTCGGCTGGCCCTGCGATGGCCGCTGATGATGCCCGTACCGCCGCCACGGCTGCCTCGGTAGCGGCAGACCGAATAGCAGCGAGAATCTCCGGCGATAAAGGAGGCGTTGAAGTCGACGTGGTGGCGATCGAAGGCGCTACTATGGTAGACATGGAATTCGAAGATAAGCTTAACGATTGCGAGGAGGGGATCATATTCGTAGCTTCCATCGCTGGAAAAACCGTCGATTGTAAACTATTTCTTGTTAGACGAGGCATCCAAATCGATTTGCAGCACGAATTGAAGGACAAATGACGGCAAAAAACAGCAAAACCACCAATCCAACAGTACTGGATCGCGCGCTGATCCAAACTGAACTCCACGTGAGTCGGCCCTGCAGCAAGGAGGAGGGCACCCCGTAGCACCAATTTAACCGCTGACCATTTAGCCAATGCAAGGATCGCGCGCTGATCCTAAATAAACTCCACGTGAGCCGGCAATGCAGGCACCCTGCAGCAACAGCCAAGCAGGCCAGCGCGCCTTGATTTTAACTTTGCCTAAATTACATTTAGCCACATATATATTTGCGTCTTTTTTGACGGGTTTCCTGTGGTAGAGCGCGCGCGCAAGTTCTTCCTTTCTTCTCAGCGGTACCTACGCCAGGCTACCTCGGAGTGAACATGTCAGTCAGCTGACCAGAACAGTACCCACGTGTTTTCAAACACTTTTGTATTTCCTCCCATTTGCCTGGTTCCTAACGTTGTCCGCTTCTTGCGTTCCACGCTTCACGCCTGTTGTCAACATTGTTGTTTTTCTTCCCCAGCGTCTCCTGTTGCACGTGTGTTTGTCCCGGCCGTGCAATGCCCTTCCTCCCTGTGCCCAAATGATGACTCGTTTCGGTTTTGTCAGACGTGCGGCTTCCGCGGTCGAGGCTTCGCGCCAATTACAAGCCCCCTTTCGCTTGTTACCCCGGGAGACATTGCGTCAATTGATGATCGATTGGATGAGTTGCACTCAATGTCTGAATGCACGACGTACTCCAAACAAAAGAAATCGCTTAAAACGCGTTAACGGAGCTCTCAACTGACTTTCTGTCCTCGCTGCCTGGTAAGAAAACACTGTTCGATGCCACGCCTAGAGATGGCAGTGTTTGCCGGTTACGTTACATGCCTGGCCTCGTTCCATCCTCGGGAACCCAGGGGTATATTTTGTCGCTTGTTACTCGCTCCCAGAGAAATACCCCTGTGAACGAAGTCTGTTGGAACTTGTTCCAAAAGTCAAAATGGCGGCTGTCCTATTAAAACCAGAATATACTTAATCCTGATTGGTCGGCCTTCCTTGGTCGACCAATCAGAAACGAGAGTAATTTTGACTGCCGGATCAAGTTCCAACAGACTTCGTTCCCAGCGGTATTTCTCTGGGAGCGAGTAACGAGCGACAGAATATACCCCTGGGTTCCCGAGGATGGCCTGGTTCTAGTCGGAAGGGCATACGTGACAAAACATTAACTCAAGTCCATAGCATTTTATGTTTACAAATGGGACAGCACGCCATTTTTCGCTGTTCCTATTTTCCAATCTCTCCGGGCGTGGACGGACTCGGGTGACTTAGACTGTGAACAGTCCCCCTTTTCCGTTCACAGTCTACGGGTGACTGGAACTCGTCCTTAACTCTAGGAAACCCGGCAGCTTCCGATTATATATCAAGGAATACTTGTAGCCCTTTACCTCAGAGCAGCTCCAAGCCGCGGTGACACTAAGGCTGCTCTATTCCCCATCAATTAAATTGTTGCAGATTTCACTGCTCCTGCAAGAAAGGATGTCTGCATTTGTTATCTTTCCTCCTCGCCAGAGATACCGCAATTTTAATTTTGTTGACCCTGTTCTTTAGTGGCGACAGGGCCAATGACCTACGTTAAAACACAGAAGATTATGAAGTTTCCACACAACGAAAGGTTGACCTATTTAATCATGTGTGGGGCAAAACTCTGCGAGATGAATCGCGATCCTCGAATATGTTTGGCATTCGTCGCCATTCCAACCTGGAATGGCCATTCTGCCCCGTCAAACATATTTGAAGCTCCTCCATGCAAGCCAGGTTAGTCTTCACCTCCAAGAGGCTCACATTCATGCCGGAATTAAGGGGGAACTTTACATAGTTTTCGGGCCAGGCAGCGATTACTTTCGCCTTATCGGCGAGCCAATTGGCCAACATCATGTCTCATGTCGGTTGCCACAGCGCACGTACAGCCTCGTAATATCGCAAATTGTGGAAATGAATTTGTGCACTGGCTCATGACACTGCACAAGTAGAAAACATCAATAATTGCCAAATAGTGTCTGATATGATATTACGCAAAGGTTATGAAAACACTGATTTTGAAATACGGACTTGTTAATACTGTAAGGTACTCAACAGTAGGTAGAGATGGTACTCAATCACGTTTATTGATGGTATAAGTGATGACATACATCGAGTACCTACATTTAATTGTTATAACTGTCTTAAAATGACTAAATCAACGAACTGGTTATAATTCTAACCGAGTTCTCAAGGCGTTGATGGTAGCTGATAGAATTGACCAATTCGGGCAAGGGTTTCTTGCGTTTTCGTTAGCTTTCCTTGTAGTACGATCTGTAAGCTACGGTAGTCTAAGTTGCTTGTTTCGGATACTTTGACCATTTCATCAACTACCATTTACGCTAAAGACGCATATTTTAGGTGCGATATTAAAAAACTCCACCACTACTTAATAGAAACTGATTATCGAAAAAGTAATAATAAACACAACTACTACGATACTAGTGACAACTACGTTATATTGATCTGACTAGGAAATACTGAGTATACTTAGCTTATCTATTCGTTCTTCTTGCAGCTAATATAATGTACTCAATCATACTTTTAACTTTGGTGAATTGCTTACCATTTAATCGAAAAAAATCAGTACGTTTGTCGACGTTGCTTTATCAATGGTACGCACCAAGACAGCCAATAGGAAATTATGTACTGTTCCATTGACGCAGCACTAGCTGAGTAGCCAAGCAAGCAAACTGAAAAGCCTGGAACTGGTAGAAGAACAACTGGTACGCACATTTTCTGTTTGGGAATTTTTGACCAAGACATCCCGTTTTTGTGGTTTGGGCAAACCAAACTAGTCTTTCTAATTACATTTCTACCGAAATTTCCAAGATTTGTTTAGTAAATGGTAAACAACCGTCGACATCATATATAATAAAGCAATGCTTGTGATAACTTTAGCCGGAGTTAAAACTACTCTCTCGAATACACAAGTTTAGCATGCTACGCCCCAGAAGGCGAAGAGTTGCTCCCTGGGATTAGGGGTTACCCTATCGATAGGGCCTAGGCGTGCTAACTCTTGGTATATTAATGTATTTCTTGGTATATTGCTTGCAGCCGTTTACATGCGAAACCGTTTCAGTTATTGGGAAGGTATTTCTAATTTAAAACTTGAAACCATAAAAAGGGATGAAGTGTACAAAATTGCACGTCATGTGCCAACAAAAGATCATGCCAAGATAAATAGTTATAAATCATTGACACGAGTATGTTCTAATGTGGGACGAGTTTGGTGGTACACTGCGCATGTCAGTGACGCCGCTGCCCCCGCAAAGCTATAATTTCTTTCTGGGCCCGATTGTTCGAACTAAAAAATAGGTGAAATTCGCCTAGTCTTAATTCTTAAGATTTCACCCTGGGTTAGCATTAACCCGCTTTCGAACAACCGGGCCCTGGTTTTGAATACTCTTTTTCTGTTATTTTGTTTTGAAAAATTCCCTAACTACGAACTAAGTGATTAAGTTACAGTGCAAACGCTAAAAGCGTGAAATAACTTACTAACATTAGTACTAAATAGTTTACTATAGAGTGCAAACATTAAAACCGTGAAACAGTGTTTGCACTCTAGTGAATAGTGCAATGTCTTTTGTTTTCTATTGTTTCATTTGGTGCTATTTAGCACTAAATAGTTTGTAATGTTTCACGGTTTTAGTGTTTGCACTCTATATTGTTTTCTACTGTTCCATCAGTGCTATTTAGTACTAATTAGTGCTAATCAGTTATATTAGTACTATTTCATGGATATATTGTTTGCACTCTACTCTATCGTTGGTGACTAAGTGTTTAATGACCAGTGATAATAACTCACTTGGTCACCACGGATAGAATAACCAACCCTAATTACCGCCGATTCTGATGAAACGCGACCACCTAGACTTTGAGGATTGAGTTTGTACATTGCTGTAGGCGGAATTACGGAATGTAGATTAAGCTCTAACATGCTAGAATAACTTTCATATTGGTTTGGTCTGGTTGGAAATGGCTAATAAACGATACAATTGAATTATTGAGCGAAAACTATTCATACTTCGATGATTCACATGTGATTGACGTCCACCTAATGCAAAGTACAAACCATCAAATCACGTCTAGGTGGTCGCGTTTCATCGGAATCGGCGGTAATGTTATCTTTTCTAGATCAGTGAACTCCGCACAGCCACCTTACAACATACTGTCATTTCATCAGGAAACAATCTCCAATCATTGTTTATGGTCGATACGCCATGATATACAGTACGACTATTTGGCCCCAACAATCACGTCAAGCGTAAATCAAATAAAGTGGAATCCAATGCAGTAGTGTTGGAACGTCACTAGTCTGTCATCGGGATTCTTATTCCTCTGCCACGCTTGTTTTTCTTCTGAAATCCAAGTAAAATAAACGTGTCATGGAGCAATTAATTACACATTCAACAATTCACATGATGAAAAAGGGATGAGAGATCGAGAGAGAGAGAGAGAGAGAGAGAATGAAGAAGAACTTAAACGCGAATGGATTTATACTCGACGGATGTTATTAGTTTAGTTCATTAAACAAACAAATATATCAGTTATATTTAGCGTATATCGACAGTATCTCTATTAGATGCAAATGTTCAGGGGGGGGGGGGCTGGGCCGATGCCATATACTCTCTGCTGTTTGGGATTTTGCGATGTTCAAAGTTGGCACAATTCTCAAATATTCTGGTGTCACTTTTTAACCGCTGGATTACGACTGTAAATCAAATACACTTTCACTGTATTACATGTTTCTTTGCTATAAACTGATATCGCATTCCAATAAAGCACTAGCACTGGGCATGTTGTATGAAATTTACACTTTTAGCTAACTGCAATGAGCAATCACTGTGTGGGTTTTATTAATACCTGAAATGTAATTGTTTAAGCTTGAGGTAGGGTGCGGCCCTCCGGTCCTTCTACGTCAATCTTATCGGTTTTCATTGGCAGGGCACCCTTGTTATCGTTGTGTTTGTCGGTCTGATCTCCATCGTTTTTAGACTGAAAATAGCAAAACAATTGCTTACCTAATCATAAAAGTGTACTAACAAGAGAATGCAGTACGAAAAATAACGTTTTTAGTTTATTTATAGAGATTCGTTATATTTTCCCGTTTTTAATACTGTCTTTAGTGCTGGGGGAAAGAAATAAGGAAACAAAGAGGAAACAAAGAGTACAAAGACAGGATAGGGCAAACATGGAAAGTGGACAGAATCAACAACAATGGATACAACATGCAACCGACGTTATTTCTCGTCTCGATATTTTACAAGATAACATGGGAAGTAGTTGCTTTCAATATAGCTACGAAATCACTACAAGAACTTGGTTGGGATGATATATGATATATGTACAAGAGTCGATGGAATTTTCAATTTCAATCCTCGTCTGATATCATTAATCCCCTATCTCTTCGTAGGCGATTTATTTTTCTTGCATCTGACGAGTGGAACAAATTGCCAATAGACATTATAAATATTTCTGAAGTGTTAACTTATAAAATTAACTAATTTACGATGGCTAGCCGTGGTATGTCCTCTTATTTACCACGATATTACGTCATGACATGGTCAAAATGTTATGTTTTGACCATGTCATGACGTAATATCGTGGTAAAAAAAGAAGGACATACCACGGTTAGCCATCGTAAATTAGTTTTTTACCACAAAAAAAAAAACACAGAATAAATCGCGCAAAATAATGACCCTCTCTGAACGAACTCTTGCTCAAAAACATCGCCGCAGATCGCGCGATCATGGTATATAATTTTCTCGCTTTTTCATTGGTTGATGGAATTTGTAAACAAACATCTTGCCGTTTTGATTGGTTGGATTTTGACAAGCAAACCATTTGAATGCTACTTGCAAGTTTGTGAAATCAGTTCTCAAATTTGGTTCGGGGAATCAGTGCAAAATCAAAGTTTTAAAGTCTGAAAGAAACTCTCAGAGAATTATTTATCAGTGGGGAAAGCTTCACCTTGTGCCTGGTCATTGTGTGAAATCTGAAAAATGTCTTTTGACAGTCAACAAAGCCGAAAAATACTCTAAAGACTAAAATCTGGAAAATGTAGTCAATGGAGAAAAGCACGAGGTCGTGGTGAACATGTCTTGAAAAATATGAAATAACGTTAGAGAACAGTACTTCAGCGGAATCTTTGATGGTCTGTGGATTTTTTCAAGTGATGGATTTATTATCAGAGTATCCAAAAGTCAACAAATGCACTTTTATCGCCTTGAATCTATAAGCATCGAAACGATAGATCTAGCAGATTTTACTTGAACGTAGAACAAACTGTGGAGAATGTAGCGTGTAACACCTGTCACGTGACTTTTTAAATTTTCACCGCAGACAAATGAAAATATCATAACTGGAAAGAGCATGCTAAAGTTAGTAAAAGTGGAAAGTTTGAAGGGAAATACGTAAATAGGGCAATAGTTACAGGCATTCAAACTTTGCCTTTTTTGTATGGAAATGTATGTTGGAAGGCAACAGCTTGCCTTCCAAGCGAAAACCCATACAAATCCTTGTCAAAGCGGGAAACTTTGAAAGCCGTTAGCTTTTTTCTTATTTGCTTGATTCTTTTCAAATTTTCAAATTTTACTAATTTTAGTATGCTCTTTCAAGTTATGGTATTTTCGTTTGTCTTCGGTGAAAATTTAAAAAGTCACGTGGCAGGTGTTACAAGGCAGGTGTTACAAGCCCATTAGATTCGACGCGGCAAAAGTTCGACGTTTGAACCGGGCCACTGTAAAATATGTACCTGAAAACATGTTTTTCGTTTCCCAAAATTAAAAATTTTGCATCAGACGATCGAATTATGACGTAATACTGTGGTATGTACTCCTATTTACCACGGCTCTCGACCAATCAAAATGCGAGAAATTCATAGATTGTGGTAAAATTCGTATTAGACCAACAGTCAATGTCATTAACGTTGTCCAGCTAAAAACAGATTAACACTACAATAAATGTCACGTGTCTCATTCTATATTCGTTTTGCGCGCGTGGAATTTTAATTTCAAAAGCATAAATCACCTCTGTATGTGAAAACGGGCATTGTTAAAATTATTTTATCACACTGAGTTAATGCATTGTTAAAATTATTTTATCACACTGAGTTAATATTTGCTTATGATATTAAAATTCCACGTGTGCAAAACGAATATAGAATGAGACACGTAACTTTTATTGTAGTGTTAATCTCTTTTTAGCTGGACGTGCTATTTCATTTAATAATTGTTTAATCTTGACATATGACCGAAACCATCTATACTTCCTGTATGTCGAGATGGCTTACTAATCGACACAGGGTACCCACTTCTATAGACTGACAGCAACAAAACTCTCGATTCTTGCGATGTTTTCATCACCACACAGGAAGCCCATGTCAGACCAGGGAGCCCAAGCTCATTAACTTTGCTTTTGTTCCACTTGAAATATAATTCTTTCTCGAATAACCATTTACAAACGTCAGTGATGCACTTTGTTGTTTTGATATTGCTGTTATTCGTAGCTATTTGCGTTCACAGTTGTATTTTGACGACTTTGATTGTCCACCATTTTGAAAGAAACCGATGTGCATGATGGGTTGAGCGACCAGGGCCGTACACAGCACAGGGGCCCCCGTAGCAGGGCGAACAAGATACCAGAAAGTGCTGAAAACTGTACTATTTTTATTTATTTATTTGCTGTTACATATGAACTGCCCCCCCCCCCCCCCTGGTTAGTGGGTTATGTACGGCCCTGGCAACCGGGCCATGTCCACTATTCGACGGCAACTTTTTGGCAGTGCTACTGACTAGCTTATAGAGTCAATGTCATTAACGTTGTCCAGCTAAAAAGAGATTTTAAACACTACAATAAATGTCACGTGTCTCATTGTATATTCGTTTTGCGCGCGTGGAATTTTAATATCAAAAGCAAACATCAACTCAGTGTGAGAAAATAATTTTAATATTGCCCGTTTCTAGCCTCAGGCTGAGGTGATTTATGCTTTTGAAATTAAAATTCCACGCATGCAAAACAAATATATTATGAGACACGTGACATTTATTGGAGTGTTGATCTTCTTTTTAGTTGGACAACGTTAATGACATTTACTGTAATTATATTAATTATAATAATTAATAATTAATATGTTTATCTTTTCACATATCTTTGCAAGTTCTATGTTCTATCTAAGAATGTGTATAATATATTACATGCTATATAGGTATGTGCCCCCAAATAGGGTATGGTTTTTGAACCGAAAATATTCGATCTTTAAAAAAAAAAAATTTGGGTACACTTTTCATTTATTTTGACTAAAAAACCTTAGTGTAACAGCCAGCGTATGCACTTCTGATATTAGCGATTTCCAAAGGAATACTATTAACTTTTTCCTTAAATTGGGCCTATATTTCAGTGACAAATCCTTGGAAAGGGTATGAATTTTCCAATTCTTCATCCTTAAATAGGGTCAGGGTTTCGACATCCCGGGGGCACACCCCTATCCTAAATTTCCGGGAGTACCCCCCCGGGATACATGTATACTTTGTGCTGAGTAATCATGCGAGTGTACATAATATATAATTCTTACCTTTTTAACGACAACAAAAATGACGACGACACAAATGCCGAAAACCAGAACCACGCCCACTACAATACCAATAATTTCACCAGTACTTAAGCCTGCAGTGGGTGGAGGCTCTGCGGAAACAACAACTGGTCATTAATGAAAACCCTGGTGTTTATTAGCGCAAATTCATACCATACCAGTACATACTTTATAAATGTACATGTATGTTTTGAGCAAACCGTGTCAGTATGGTTTTCGGTCAGAACCGAATAAGAAAAACAGAATTTGATTGACCACTCCCTTCAAACTCCATGATTCATTTTGTTGTTTACAGTATCGTCAAGTCGTTAACAGATCGGAGAGTGCGGGTGTTTCTACGAAGCTGTGTCTTAGCTGAGCCCGGGTGACTGTTCAAACTGTGATCTAGGTCGGCAACCAGACACTGCCTGGTCATGGTTGGTGAGTGTTGTTGGGACACTTGCCTTCACTGTCATTTTTCGGGGTTTCACAAACATACGCTGTGTTGATGCCTGTGCTTATGGAACAATTTAAGGGCTCAGTAGAGAAGCTAGGTAATCATCTCCATTTGTAGTTTAATAATAAACGAGCTGCCGAGTGCTTTTAGTGAAGTTTAGAAAACGAGAGGCCGTGTTGTATCGGTGGATATAGCCGAGTATCTATATACCCGATACAACACGGCATCGAGTTTTCTAAACGACTTCTAAAACCCAACATTCATTTAAACTGATATTTAATAATTTCCGATGGAAAAAGTTAAAGAAAATCACACTGAAATTTGTAGGTAAGAGATGACTGTTACACTGCGATCATGCGCACTGAACACCACAACTCGTCTCACATTTGAAAGAGATATTGTAGGTGTCAGAAGGAACCGAGTAATATTATTTCAAAAATGCCTATGTGAAGGTCAGTGATGCGATATAAAATCTGAGACCTTTGCATACAGGCCTGTGTTTCGGGTAGTCAGTTCTAGAACTGATTATCGAAACATGTGATGAGTGTTCTATCACTTTTAGTTATAACACTCATGTTTATGCATGAGTGTTATAACTAAAAGTGATAGAACACTTATGTTTTTATTAATCAGTTCTATAACTAAAACCTGGCAGGTTCTATACGGGGGTATACAGGTCCCTGCACCTGACCAAATGGACAGCTCCCATTGGCCTAATAGCTCATGAATTATTAATCATGAGTTTTAGAAGACAAGATAAATAATTATATCCAACACGAGAAATAGTTCTCCCTCGAGTCCGATTTCCAACGAGAAGTGGGTTAAAAAAAAAACTCGAGGCGCAACCGAATTTTGTTTGCATTGACGTCGAGGTGTTTTTAAATGGAAAGAACTATACTTCTTGGAGAAATTCAAAGTTAAGTTAATGCTGACCAATTTGTCTGCTAATTAAGATCACATTTTCAGACCTCACGGTAGTGATTTCCGGATCCTTTGTTTTTCCTCATTAATTATTAATGAGTTTTGAGAATTACAAATACTATATTTTACTAATCCAAAGTAGCAAATTGAAATTGAGCGTATCCTGTTGCTTTTAGTGTCACTGACGTTCGCACAATATCCTCTAAAAACAGCCCAACAAGTTTGAGTCGCCACAGTGATAAAGGATCAGGCGACACTACTTGAAATCTTCCTGAATTTGAAATTAAGAAAATCCGTTAAAATTATTTATTTCAGCTGCTGTTGGATCTATAGGACAGGCATTGCCATACACGTGCGTCCCTCTTTCCTACAAAATCATAAAGCGGATCAACTTTCGTAAAAGTGCCATGCTCAGTGTCATCATGTGTTCATCGAGTCTTGTGTTGACGTCTTTTATCGAAAGAAACTCGACATTGCTTTTCTTCTCGTACAGTCTTTTGTATGGTATGGGAAGTTCTTTGCTGTACGCATCGTGTGTATTCGCTATAACCAAATACTTTCACAAACGACAAAATTCTGCTATTGGGATAATGAATAGTGGATTTTATTTTGGAATGCTTGCAATGGGTCCACTGTTGCAGTTTCTTCTTGATGGGTTTGGTTTAAAGACAACTTTGAGGATAATGGCTGCTATGGTTGGTTCCTCATTACTGCCAATACTGCTGACCTTTGATACCAACGTTAAAGACGCCAGAGTCACTGAGGTTCCAGAGATCAACGATATGCAAGGGACGAACCGCATTTTGAAACTATTTGTTATCTTTAAACGTCCTGCTTTTGTCATTGCACTAACTACAGTATTACTTCAGGCCTTCTGTAACATAACTTCGTTGCTTTTGGTAAGTATGAGCCGTTATTATATAGTTTGGGTCGATTTTCTTCAAATAATTATGAATTCATGCTGCGGTCATTATTCACCACAAATGACCTCCAGACCAAAAGCTTCCAGGTTAAAATAAGTCCTGGGTTAATACCCATATATTGACCTGGTCAGGTTATTAATCCATTTGGCACTTCCAACAAAAGAAAGGTCCGTGCTATTCAATCTATACGTTCGATTCAGCCGTGAGGTTGAAAAAAAAACATGTTGTCAGTTTGACGCTGATTGGTAATAGAGCCAGGGAGCTAGGGTGGCCACACTCCCAATAATAGAGTAGGGATACTCACATAGACTGCACTCAAGTGATTGTCGTATAGCTAGGGTGGCCACACTTCCTAATCGAGTAGCGATACTCACATAGACTGCACTAAAGTGATTAATGTATAGCTAGGGTGGCCACACTCCCTATAGGGTAGGGATACTCACATAGACTGCACTAAAGTGATTAACGTATAGCTAGGGTGGCCACACTCCCTAATAGGGTAGGGATACTCACATAGACTGCACTAAAGTGATTATTGTATAGCTAGGGTGGCCACACTCCCTAATAGGGTAGGGATACTCACATAGACTGCACTAAAGTGATTATCGTATAGCTAGGGTGGCCACACTCCCTAATAGAGTAGGGATACTCACATAGACTGCACTAAAGTGATTATCGTATAGCTAGGGTGGCCACACTCCCTAATAGGGTAGGGATACTCACATAGACTGTACTAAAGTGATTATCGTATAGCTAGGGTGGCCATACTCCCTAATAGGGTAGGGATACTCACATAGACTGCACTAAAGTGATTGTCGTATAGCTAGGGTGGCCACACTCCCTAATAGAGTAGGGATACTCACATAGACTGCACTCAAGTGATTGTCGTATAGCTAGGGTGGCCACACTTCCTAATCGAGTAGGGATACTCACATAGACTGCACTAAAGTGATTATCGTATAGCTAGGGTGGCCACACTCCCTAATAGGGTAGGGATACTCACATAGACTGTACTAAAGTGATTATCGTATAGCTAGGGTGGCCACACTCCCTAATAGAGTAGGGATACTCACATAGACTGCACTAAAGTGATTATTGTGTAGCTAGGGTGGCCACACTCCCTAATAGGGTAGGGATACTCACATAGACTGCACTAAGGTGATTATTGTGTAGCTAGGGTGGCCACACTCCCTAATAGAGTAGGGATACTCACATAGACTGCACTAAAGTGATTATCGTATAGCTAGGGTGGCCACACTCCCTAATAGAGTAGGGATACTCACATAGACTGCACTAAAGTGATTAACGTATAGCTAGGGTGACCACACTCCCTAATAGAGTAGGGATACTCACATAGACTGCACTAAAGTGATTATCGTATAGCTAGGGTGGCCATACTCCCTAATAGGGTAGGGATACTCACATAGACTGCACTAAAGTGATTGTCGTATAGCTAGGGTGGCCACACTCCCTAATAGAGTAGGGATACTCACATAGACTGCACTCAAGTGATTGTCGTATAGCTAGGGTGGCCACACTTCCTAATCGAGTAGGGATACTCACATAGACTGCACTAAAGTGATTATCGTATCCTTATCTGTGCAGGGGGAAGGTCATGATATTTTAGGCCAAGCCCAAGGGGAGGGTCAGGAAATTTCATTCCCACACATCATTTTCAACGCTCAATTTTAAAATCTCCACCCACCCAACCCCCCCCCCCCCCCCCCTTCCCCCCCCTGCTAAGTCCCTTAGGTGCATGTTAGCATTATTTTCTGAAATAGTCACCTAAAATGTCAGTTTCGATTTTACTGGCACTTGCCGTTTATACCAGCTGGTATTGTCGACTGCTGGAAATTCAGTTTTAAATTGTGCAAGTATAAATATAGCTATAACTACTTTGAAATATAGTGCCGGATAAACTACGGTAAATTAGAGAAGATTGAAAAGGTAAACTGCATAACATGGGTAAAGGTTTGAGGGTAAAGGTTGATATTGGTAGGTTGTTTTATATCTTCAATGTCTTCAAGATACAGTTTTCAAAAAAATTATATATTTTTGGAAAAAAAAAAGATAGATATTGGTCTTTATGGAAAAAATAGACATATGAACAGACCTGCAATTTTTTGTATTTTAGGCATTTTATTTATGATCCTGGAAATACTGTGGACGTTAATTAAAAATTTCAAACACCAAGCATACTCGGGGAATCGGAAATGAAAAGAAAACTTCGATGTTGAGGAGAAATGGGTTTCTCGTTTCCTTTATACCCGGCTTCATTTTAACCTTCCCCTTTCTCCTCTCCCCAAACAAACCGTCTGCCACGCCAATCTACACCGGCCAAATGGATGTAACGAACTCCCAAGGAAAGCACATAAATCGAAGCATATGTATGTATAACTTTGAAACACGAAATACATCGTTGAGCCGGCACAGGCATGCTCGTTCGAAGTACATTGATATATGCCCAGTAAGGTAGATTTTCCGCGAGTATAAACTGAGTTTCAAAAGTTTCGTTGTTGGACGTTGTATTTGCCGTCGATCGTAGTAGATGCGACTTTTCACGGCTTCGACCGGGCCACTCTGACTTCGCTAGCGCTTCTTTTGAAAACGAAGAATAATAATATAACAGTGTAGTTTGTGATACGCATTTCGTTACATTAAAACTTTGACTTAGTTTCGTTTGAGAACGAAGAACAATAATAAAACAGCGTAGTTTGTGATACGCATTTCGTTACATTAAAACTCTGACTTAGTTTCGTTTGAGAACGAATAATAATAATATAACAGCGTAGTAGTTTGTGATACGCATTTCGTTACATTAAAAACTCTGACTTAGTTTCGTTTGAGAACGAAGAACAATAATATAACAGCGTAGTTTGTGATACGCATTTCATTACATTAAAACTCTGACTTAGTTTCGTTTGAGAACGAAGAACAATAATATAACAGCGTAGTTTTTGATACGCATTTCATTACATTAAAACTCTGACTTAGTTTCGTGAGAACGAAGAACAATAATATAACAGCGTAGTTTGTGATACGCATTTCGTTACATTAAAACTCTGACTTAGTTTCGCTTGAGAACGAAGAACAATAATATAACAGCGTAGTTTGTGATACGCATTTCGTTACATTAAAACTCTGACTTAGTTTCGTTTGAGAACGAAGAATAATAAATATAACAGCGTAGTAGTTTGTGATACGCATTTCGTTACATTAAAACTCTGACTTAGTTTCGTTTGAGAACGAAGAACAATAATATAACAGCGTAGTTTGTGATACGCATTTTCCCGCATTTCATTACATTAAAACTCTGACTTAAGTTTCGTGAGAACGAAGAACAATAATATAACAGCGTAGTTTGTGATACACTTTGTGGCGCCCCGTAAGGAGTTGAAAAGTACTTCGTGAATTGGTTAAAGTACTGAATGCCTTCTGTTTTACGTGGAGACTTGGCAATTTCTAAAGACAAGAAAGAGTAAACGTTAATTGAAATATTTTTATTGTTTTTATTATTAGAATTTTTTTTTTATTTTTTTATTTTTTAAAAATTTTTTTTTTTATTTTTTTTTTTTTTTTATATTGTTATTAGTTTTGGGTAATCATGATCCGAAGGCCAACATAAAGAGGAGTTTCACCTTGTTTATAGGGAGTAGGAAATGCTTTATTCCCATCGTATTTTCGGAGCCACACAAAAAAAAGACATATCCGCGATGAGCTCAGGGCTTTTCGATATTTATCAAGCATTTTAAGATTTACAAGACGAAAAAGAGTAAACGTTCTTCCTGTATATGCCTGCAGGGTATTTATTACACGTCACTACTTCACTTCCTACTCGATGTTTTCCCACTTCAAACGTTTTGGTCAGTAAAAACAAATAATAACACTTTATTGAAGACACTTAGTACAAAATAATGAAACAGCATCTTACAAACGGTTATAGGTTAGCCCTATATTAAGAATTTCACCCCCAAAAAAAAACTACGTGAAAAAAAAGGAAACTTTTTTCAAAGTATTTCCATGTCAATAACCATGGTCAATAACTAGAGTTTGTACAAGATAAGTACTTCACGCGATGTTGCGATTACTATCCAGGATAATAATCAGACACACAAAGACCAAACAAATGTGGATGCTGTAATACATAATTGATAACTTTGAAAGCTGTCTATGGGTGATTTACTAAGAGAAAAACCTGTCAGTGCCAGTTTTCATCCCTTTAATTACGACAAAGATCGCGAAAATAACCAACTGTTTGGCGCTAATACCCAGCGTTTGTTGTTTCTGACAGTTAGAACATTTATTTTATTTTATTCCATTTGTACATATAGCTAATTGCATAATCGTTGTCGGATTGAAAATCATGAAAGCTATGACCAAAAAGGAATTCTGGGAAATTAAAACTCTCAAATAACATCGTCAAATCATCGACCTTTTTATCCAGACTTAAATAGCTCATATATCTTCAAAAACTACGAGAACATTGAATATATCTGCATGTAATGCAGGTCATGAACTGATTTCCCATCCATCCTTTCGTTCTCAGCTTCTATGATTTATGATTTTCAACCCGACAATGATTATGCAATTAGCTATATACAAAATTATTATATAGTCAAGTCTGATGTCTGCTACGCTTATGATTTCTATTGTATTTCCCCACATAATTATTCATGAATTCGATAACAGAGATTATTATATAGTCAAGTCAATCCCGCGCGCTCTGATTGGCTGAAAACTGTGCTGTATCAGAGAACGGAGCACGGTTTGATGACGCTATTTTTCGGCTGTTTGGTTTGAACCAAAATTCTGAAGAAAACAAACCAAGCGCGCGCTCGATGGCAAGAAGCGAGAAGACTACGAGAAGCGCGCCCAATCTAGGAAATTATAGTCTCAGTCTCTAGCCCAGCTCCTCTCTTCTGCTCTATGCCGCGCGCGTAGATAAATTTGGGTCCAGTAGTTCTGGACCCAAAAAATGATCGTGCATTGAACTGAACATTGAAGTTACACTATTATGGCTACAGTTGTAACAAAAATAATAATTAACAATAGTCCAGCCTGTTTTCAGAAATCTGTGTTGCCAGTCTCGAAACCCCAGGCTCTCATCAAACCGGCAAGGTTTAAAAACATGTGCATAACAATATACGCAACAACACTTACTAAAGCTTAATTGAAGAAATTGAGCGCTCTTACTTAGTTACTTTTCTTACAATGCGTAGAACCTTTTTTCCGATCTAAAAAAGACTGTAATTGCGATATTGAAACCGTGAGATTGTTGCTCGTTGCCATGGAAACAGAAGACATCTTCGCTCTTGAAATAATTTTTCGATTTCAAATCATCTGACAAAGGTCTGCCGATTAACGTTTTTAGGGTCTTTCTACTTTAAGCCCCAAGAAAAGTGTCTTACCTTACGCTTGTGGTTGAATTTACTCTCGTCGCATTGGACGACGTAACCTGGACCGCCAAATGGAATAAAGGGATCGTAATCTCTCAATCTCGTTGGTACAAACATCTTCTAGAGTTCGAAAGAACTTCGTCACGACGTTTTTTACTCAAACCAAGGGCCCTGGCGGTACGCTTGCGAGGGTTATCTTCCGACCAGAAGTACATCAAGAGCAGAAGGTCTCCCAACGAGATCTTGGGAAACAGTGCAAAGATGCTATTGCATCTTAAAGATCTTTTTTTTGGGCACTTGTTACATTTCCTAAAAAGAAAAACGGAAGCGCTTTAGTCCTGCAATGAGTGAAAGTGGACAACCAACAATTTCCATCAAACTACTTACCACACAAAGCCATCAATGTGACGTTCCGTTCTTCTTATCATGGACATATTGGTGTTACAGTCTCCACAATACAGAGCGGGGTTTGCAATCAGAGAATATCTCTGCAGCCAGGTGATTATTTGTTGCTTCGATCTTCCTTTAAGATCGGTGAAGAATTCAAGATTCATTTCGAAGTTTAAGTTCAAGTTCAACAAAGACGTTTCACGTTGAACTACCAAAGTCAGAATAACCGAAACGAAGAGGACGCCCAGATTTTATACGCTTACTTAAATACCAAACAAATAAGGATAACTAGAAGACAATAAGACTTGTGAAGAAAACAAAAGAAAACTGAAAACAAAAGACGTTAATTTAATGCGAAGCTTTTGTTTATCGCTAAGATAATAGTCGTACTATTTCTTTATAGTTTGGCGGCATTCATTGTTGCAGGTGCATCGCGGTGACAAAACACAAGCCGCCGAATTTAAAGCAATCAGAAGCCGATTCAAAATGGCGGGAAACTTTTGGCCAGCATTAGCGTTGTCACCAGAACGTGTTCGCGCCGAAACTTCGTTTAGGAAAGTAATAATAATTGAATAATGAGGAAACAAGCCTTTTACCCATGAGGAGTTAGTACGTTATGCCTCCAATTTGGAGTAGGCTCTTGAACCGGGTAGTATAGAGCTGTACAAACACTAAAAACCGTGAAACAGTACAAACTATTTAGTGCAAAATAGCACCAATGAAACAAGAGAAAACAAAAGACATTGCATGATTTAGTGCTAATTAAAGTTAGCAGCACTGTTTCATGGTTCAGTAGTGTTTGCACTCTAACACTGTTCGACAGGTTCTCTTAATGTCCCCCAATGTACGTACAGGTTAGATTAGGGTAGGGGGACAGGAGCTCCGTTTTTTTAATTCAAAATAGTGAATAACTACGTCAATGCAATCACCCAAACATCTACCTGTTTTAGCAACATATATAACTGATTACAACGTGAACAATGGATGACACTGATTAGTGGAACAAGTACAACGATCAGTAGTGTGATTGCAATAAACCCATGAATTAGTCAAATACTCACAGAAGAAAACAATGGAAATAAAGTCTACGAGTGTCTATTATTTCACGGGTTTAGAGTATACGTAATTTCAGTAATTTCTAACTACTAATTTCTACACCTTCTACACCTTCTACGCCAACTACACCTACTATGGCTACTACACCTTCTACGCCAACTACACCTACTATGGCTACTACACCACCTATGGCTACTACACCTTCTACACCAACTATGGCTACTACACCTTCTACATCTTCTACGCCAACTACACCACCTATGGCTACTACACCTTCTACGCCAACTACACCAACTACACCAACTATGGCCTAGAATCCATCCAACGAAGAGCAGCGAGATTCGTCTGCAAAGATTATCAACGAACTAGCAGCGTCACGAACATGATCAACTCCCTTGGCTGGGATTCTTTGGAAAAGCGAAGGGTCTTAGCAGATGTTACCATGTTCTACAAGATCCACGGCGGACTGGTCGACGTGCCTTTCCCATCTGAGATGACTCCTTCTGACCAACGTACTAGATCTGCCAACCTCGTTAACTTTAGACACTTGCAATCTACTGTTAATGCTTATAGACACTCTTTCTTTGTCCGCACCATACCCATCTGGAACTGTTTACCTGTATGTGTTGTAACCTCTAGTGACACTAAAATATTCAAAGTCTCAGCAATGTCTGTAATCGCAGTGTAATGCTTCTTTTTGTAAACTATTGATATACTATTTTACCTATTACTTTGATAATTTTTGTAACAGCATTAACGATTAAAGATTAAAGATAAAGTCGAAGGAAGTTAGGTGAAATATCGTACCAAAATTAAAGATAAAGTCAAAGTTGAAAGAAATAAAAAAACATACCTTAGTCTCAACTAATTTTCGCGAAAAACAGAACCAAACGTATTAAATTTTTGGCGAGTATTATTTAAATATCGCGATTTTTTTGAAAATTAGTGAGAATTTAATAACGGTATAGTAAAACAATGTAAATATATAAAATAATAGATAATAAAGAATATGAAAATAAAATGTGTTTCGTCCACCCCTCCCCTAAGTTTTTGAAGTTTCACAAATCTGACCCTCCCCCAAGGTTACATAGACAGATCAGACCACCCCTCCTAAATGTCTTCAAAGTGAGGTCTGATCAACACCGCCCCTCCCTCCCTCCCTCCCCCCCCCCGCCAACAAGTCTTCATAGCAAGATCATACAAATCCCTCAAATCTTCAAAGTGATATCAGATTACCCCTCACCCAAGTCTTCAAAGTGCAGCACACACCTCCCCTAAGTCTATAACATGAGTTCAGACCACCCCCCCCCCCCTCCCCCAAGTCTTCAAAGTGATACCAGCACACACCTCCCCTAAGTCTAAAACATGAGTTCAGACCACCCCTCCCCTCCCCCAAGTCTTCAAAGTGATACCAGCACACACCTCCCCTAAGTCTAAAACATGAGTTCAGGGGTGCTTACCATTTACTCGGAAAAACCGGAAATTCCGGTTTGAAAAAAAAGGGTATGTGTCATTCCGATCGGAAATTTCCGGAAAACTCGGTCTAATGGTACACGCGTCTACGGAAAAAAACGAAAAGAGCGGGAAAAGTGGATTACCTCAATCGCTAGACCGAGTTTTCCGAAAACTTTCCGATCGGAATGACACATACCATTTGTTTTTCCAACCGGAATTTCCGGTTTTTCCGAGTAAATGGTAAGCACCCCAGATCACCTCTCCCCCTCCCCCAAGTCTTCAAAGTGATATCAGCACACACCTCCCTAAGTCTAAAACATGAGTTCAGATCACCCCTCCCCTCCCCCAAGTCTTCAAAGTGATATCAGATTACCCCTCACCCAAGTCTTCAAAGTGATATCAGCACACACCTCCCCTAAGCCTAAAATGTGAGTTCAGACCAACCCTCCCCTCCTCTCCCCAAGTCCATTTTCTAAAGTGCGTCGCATCTCCCATAAGCGACCACCTTACAATACAACAAGGGTGGTCGTTTGCAAGAGGTACGACTAATGATGGACCACCCAAACTGGCCATTTTTTTGGTAAATTCACGCGTCACGGATAACAAGCAAATCGTAGTTTTTTTCCGGTCAATGACGTTTCACAGAGCGTCCCTATTGACCGACTAAATCACGAATCACAGTCGGTCAATAGGGACGATCACGTTGAACATTCACGCATCACGATCGAAGTTTTATGAATATAACGATTCACGCTCCACTTTTTTGGTCAAATCACGCGTGACGCTTAACCACTTTGCTACCCTGTAACCCTAGTCTAAATACTATAAACCCTAAATTTTCACACTAAAGCTATGAACATAAATAGCAGTAACGATAGAGAACCGGGTAGAGAACCATAACATTACCCTAACCAGGGCGCTATATAACTATTAAAGGGCGGCTCGCAATCTACTTTTCCGCGTTTAGCTGCGTCAAGCCAAAACCCAAGACAGCTTTATGGAACCACTGCAAAACTTGTTAATATTTGTAATAAAAATATATTTGAAAATAAAGAATAAAAGAAAACAGTAAAACAGTTACAGAGCGCAAATTTAAATTAAATACGAAACGACAGTTGTTTAAATGTGTACATACTTGTGTGTTCAGGTAACGATAGGAGAAGAGACCTGGTCTGTATATAGAAGATATCGAAAATTTAGAGAACTACACAATGCCATGAAAAAGATGTACGCCGAGGTGAGTCGACACAGATGAGTTACTTTATCCTTATATTATTATCATCGCCAGTCATTATCATTGTGAGCAGCTTTCTAGGATTTAACCACCCGCGCAATCAGGACAGGTCTAATAATCATCATCATCATTGGCATCATCATCATCATTGGCATCATTAGTCTTCATCATCATCAGCATTATTATTTGTCATCATCGTCATCATCATTGGCATTAATCATCATCATTGACATTAATATCATTAGTCATCATCATTGGCATTGTCATCATCATCATTGGCATTATTAGTCTTCATCATCTACAGTCATCATTGTCATTAGTCTTCATCACCATCATCATTGGCATTGTCATCATCATCATCAGTCATCATTGGCATTATTATTTGTCATCATCGTCATCATCATTGACATTAATCATCATCATTGACATTATTATCATCATCATTGCCATCATCACCATTGTCATCGTCGTTGGCGCATGTACCATCTTTACATCATTATCGACGTTTTGCTCAATTATTTCTTTACCGTCTCAGATCGGAGAATTAGATTTTCCTAACAGACGGTTCTTTGGGAATCGCGCAGAGGAATTTGTACGAGCACGACGTGCACAGTTAGAGGTAAGCCGTCTTCCTTGATTCCTCGTCCTCCTTTATTCCCTAAAGAGTGGAAGTACTTGGCATGATCTGGCGGCTGTAACAGCAGCAAGAGTTATAATATATAATAAACGAAGATCTGGATAGGCATCAAGGTTACTACTTTCAGATTACAAGAAGAGAGTCAACTGGAAGAAAGGGGGCTGTGATGCCATAAAGGGGACACTTACTCCTCTTGAGAGGCATCTATGTAACAGGTAAGAATACAATACATACATACATGAGCATATTTATGACATCACTTTTGCTTCATCGACTAAAATCTAGTGCATCAAACTGATGAAACTTTCAAGACAAGTAGTTTTTTATGCCATAGTAATGATATATGGTGAAAACATTGTTTCGATCTGTCAGGAAAACACTGGCATCGATGGTATAACAGAAAGTAAGGCGAATATTTTACATTTTTGCTGGAAAATATTCAATCCAATATATTTTCAAAAACGCTCTCATAGAATGTTTTGTCAAACTTTGCAGTCTTGAAGATCTCCATCTAGAATATAAGAGACATTAGTCGATTTAAAAGTTTAGGTCTAGATGTCGAGAAAATTACTGATATGCAAAAACTAAGACATCAGCCTATCATTGCTATGTTAACGCCGATGTCAATCAAACCTACTTTTTTGGAAAGTTCATTCAAACTCTAGTAAATGTGTGACGCAGTTTACCCGACACGAGCTCAGACAGTGAAGTAT
>JAUJYZ010000644.1:0-182029 GCA_033675265.1 Actinostola sp. cb2023
CGTCTATAAAGGAGGCTCAAGTAATGGTTACGCGCCTGGTTCAAGCCCCAAAACGAAAAAAAATGTAAAAAAATATAAATTCCTTCCTTTGTACCAAACATTACGAAAACTTTGCATGCGCATAGAGTTACGACATCCTTAATTGATTGAAGTCAACAAAATACCAAAACAAAATGAACACGTGATTAACCATTCGTGACAACAGTATTTGAAAAAATTATTTTGTTTAAAATGCGGGTTCGCGGTTTTACGAACAGTGTCAAAACAAATAATTGCATATGTTGTCAATGCATAGGGCTCTACACAACTGCGTTTTGGAAAACTTGGTCTCTGATTTCTCTTAAGAGAGATATTAAACCGAAAAAAAGGCACGTGCCCATTTAGCAAGATAACGTTTTCCTAATTTTCTCGATAACTAAAACTATGGACAGGTTTTTTCCAAACGCTAGATCTTTTTTCGTAGTTGTCCTTAATATTGTAGCTACAAAAACTAATTTCAGCATAGCTTAAATTCGCGACCGCATATTTAAAAACGAAATTTCACATGCCTATGTCACGTGACCATTTTTGACGTCAGTATTTTTATGACTAAATCATCAACATCTTGAATATAATCTTATGCCTAAATATCAATGCCATAGAAATGAATCGTGGGGAATACTAAAAATAAACGTGATTTTGAGTGATGGCTTCATGAACCAGGCCTTAACATACTTGAGGGGAGAAAGACCTTTTCTTCCCATCTATAAAGAAAGTGGAAAACGACGTCGAAGACAGCAACGTGGTGGAAGTTGGAAATCTTTTGTGCACGGATTGGATAACTTTGGGAAACGGTTGGCTAACGGTATAGTGGAGACAGTTACTTTTGGTGCCGCTCCAACACCATTCAAGGGTGTTCCTCCTCCATAAAAAAAATGGTGAGACGTCGACCGAAAACGACGCCTACAAACGTGCTTCAACACACGTGGGTGGTTTTGGGGATGGTTGGCCCGTGCGGGGGCACGACGTTGCGGTTAAAGCAAGTGTAAGAAGAGCACTCAAACGACGACTCACCAAAAACGATAGTAAAAAACTATGGGCCAAGAAAGCTCTCAAGAAAGCTGTACCCAGCATTGTGTCAGGGGCCATCAGTACGGGGGTGGGGTTGGCTGGAGATGCCATCATGAACAAGGTGCAAAAAAAAAATAAAAAATGCATAAATACCAAACAAACGTGAGTCAAGAAAAAAAAAACACCACCACACACGACAGAGCAACGTGACAAGTGATCAAGGATGCCTCTTTTCGATATTGGAAAATTATTTAGAAAGCCTTTTGATATGGCTTTTGAAAAGATTAAAAAACTGGAGGCTATACGTCGAAAGAGGCTTCAGCATGGTGGGGGGGAAATGTGGTACAAAAAGAAACGTGCACGAGTTCGCTACGACGGATTGCAGAAAAGCATTTCCCCATTTTCAAAGTGGAGGTCAGCGGTTACCCACAGTGGCCGGTAAACTATTACGGGAATGGGAATCAGAAGAAGAAGAAGAGACGGGGTCGCAGAAGATGAGAGGTTGTGTTGATATAAAAAGAAACGTGCACGACTCCGCTACGCCGGTAAACTAAATGGAATCAGAAGAAGAAGAGACGGGATCGCAGAAGATGAGAGGTGGACGTGTACGTCGGCAAGGGCGTTATTTTGACGCCATGCGACGCGGTACGTCGACCCAACAACGTCAATTACTCAAGTACGCCACTCCAGATCAAGTGGATGCTATGAGCGAAATCACGTACAATTTTCTCCAAGGACGTTTACCGTTGCCTCGAGCTCAACTTAAACATTGGCCAGTCAGAAAAAACTTGTGGCGGAAAATTGGAGACCCCCGACGCAGTCAGACCGAACGTCGTAAATGGATTTCAAAAAAGGGGGTGGTCAAAATATGAACTTCTTGCTCCGTGGTTTAAAACAAGGGATAAGTCGTGGAGTGAAACAGGGGGCCCGTCGTGTTCAACACAACTACCGTCAGAGGTCACGCACCCCTCAATCAAGACCACCACCATCACCACCACCCGAATCCACTCGACAAGACCGAATTCAAGAACTGGAACGGGATATTCAAAGGATGGAATCGACGCTCAAAACTATTTAAGGTTCCTCTCTCACCCCTCTCAAAAACCTACTCATGAAGTACACACAGAAAGCGTATTTGACCATGACCCAACCCCCCACCACCGTTACACAAGTGGGGGGTAGCACTGGGGTGGACATGAACCGGTTGATGAAAACGATGGCCATGCGTGAGGAAGAATCCAAAAACCCCTACACCAACCAGTTGATACAGATGAAAGACGACCTCGACCAATTGATGAAAGACAACACCCTCTCTGTGTCGGTGAAATTGGAAAGAGTTAAAGATAAGTTTACACATGTACCGACGTCTGTTGAAAAAAAAGTCGAATCCTTCGAGGGACACCCTCCGCTGGTACGTTGATGGGGACTCCTACCACACCAGGAACCATTACCCCCGTCACAGAGAGACGATCGAGAACGCCAGCACGACGTGAGGTGGTAGCGGCTCTAGAACCTCGTCAATTGTTTGACCCCCAAGCCCACCCCGTTGTTTCCCACTCCACCCACTACCGTTGGAGAGGAGGAGAGTGTTCGTACTCGAATGCAACAACGGCTTCTAAACGCCAAACGACACCTGGAAGAATTTAAAAGACACTCCGGGGAGTAGCGGTCAAAAGAACAAGAGAGCGAAGAAGAAGAAGCAGAAACAACAGAAAGGTCAAGGATGGACGAGCAAGGGATGGGTTCCCCAACCTGGAGAACCAGGTTTTCCTGGAAAACCTGGAAAGGTGGAAGTATTTCAGCCAAACAGAAAGGTCAAGGATGGACGACGAGCATGGGATGGGTGCCTTACCCCGGTGAACCTGATGACTATTGGAAAGGAAAAGGAGGAAGTCTTCCACCCTTTGACCCCTTCAAAAAAATTACCCCTTTTTTCTACACACCACCACCTTCTCGTTCATGGAAACGTGTACGTTTTGCACGACAATAAAAAAGCAGTTGTGTTCAAACTAATTTTATTGTGTCTTCTTTTTACAACAATCTTCACGTAACGCGTGACGACGAACAAATAACTGAAAAGCCTTTAACACGGCTTGAACCAATTGAACCAAGGCGGACCACCACCATGGATGATGCATGTCTATGGTTGTTGTTGTAACAGATATTCTAACTGTTCTAATTCTTGAGTCAACTGTTGAGTGGGTGTGACTGCTGTTCGATCCACTATCTCTGTCTCTTGGACAACTTCAGACTCTTTCACCGTCTTCTTTCTCTTGACGCGTATTTTTCTTCTTTTCTTTTTTCCGTTTTTTTGTCTTTCACCACGTCTTCGAGGGGAAGTAAGATTGGCGGTGATGGATTGGAAGAAGGTTCTTGGGTGAAGGTTACATTTAAACACTCGTGAGTAGTCTTCACCTGATCTCGATACTTTTTCTTTTCACGGTTCACCATCTGTAACTTAGGACCGAGTTCACGCACGATCTTTTCCACCATAGAATCCACTTCAATAAAACCAATCGAGCTCTCTCCACTAAGAACCAACACTTCTTGTATTTTGTGCTGCCATCCAGCCACCAACTTGTTCCACTCGATCACTATATCCACGGCGCGGAGACTCTCTTGAAAAAAACGATCCAACCCTAACAGATCCATGGCGTAAATGAAGTGTCCCGTGGAAAAGTCGATTACTTTATGCACGCTTTCGTATCCCCTCTCGAAATACATCACGACATGAATCTAAAAAGAACGACAAGTCACGGGCTTCGCGTCCCAATTGACAAAGAAGAGCAGCCCAACGCTCAAAGTCTTTCTCCGACACGCCGCTCAACAAGTCTCTCTGATTTTAACCAACCATATCGAACAGCCTTCTTCCAGCGCCTGAGCTTTCTCCGAAACCTCTTCCACCAGACTTGTCTTCGTCTTCTTTTCTAGAACTTCTATAATTTTGAGCGACATCCTTTTCCTTCTGCTGTTCGTCGTATTCTGATCCTCGATCACGCCACGCATCTGTATTTACCATCTCGTCTAGTTTGTGTATTTTTTCCTGTATCAAAGTTTCGTCCGATTCTTCTCTCTCTCTAACCAACATCGGTAAGAGATGCTCCATCATTTGAGTCAACATTCTTTCTTGCACATCCATCAACGATTTCAGGTGGATTAACAACGAACCAATCTCTTTTGCAGCGCTCATGGTGAGGTCTCTCCCGCTCGCGAAGATGAATACAAATGAGCACCCAACCCACAGTTCGAATGGATAAGCTCCTTCTTCATACAACTCAATGCGGACAATCGCTCTTCATCTTCTTCTTCAATCGTTGCAAGAGGTTGTGGAGAAACCCGCTCCTCTTCTACCTTTTCTATGTCCCAATCTGGTAACATCGCTGTCGCTGATTGAATTAGGAAATAAGCCACTATTCACAATACCCGAAAATAAAGTACATAATGAAATAAAGAGGTAATCGATGATCAAATTCCACGGGGTTCGTGCCAATGTTGTTTGTGGTCTTTTGGGATGCTTTGGGATAAAAATGAGTTGGTTTAACACTCGATACTCTGCTCATTCACAAGATCAGTGCCGAGGTAGAAGGTTGCCTTTTTCTTGTGTCTATATCCACGAATTTGACCAGCGATGAATAGGGTACAAGTTCCACGAAATCCTCCTGCTCAACAGCAAGCAGCGGCTCCAGCAGCAGCTCCAGCAGCAGCTCCGGTAGCAGCAGCGGCAGCAGCGGCCCCAGTTGTAGCTCCACCAGCAGCTCCAGTAGCAGTGGCCCCACCGGCTGTAGTTCCACCACCAGCGGCTCAACCGGCAGTTCCACCAGCAGCAGCTCAACCTGCCGTTGAAGAACGACCATTGACTGAACAGAAGCTGGAGGTAATTATAAAGTGCTAATATGTAGTTATCTTGATTTTCGCATTGTTAAATGCTACACACGGTGAGGTTTGAAACGTGTTTGAGAGTCAGGCGCTTATTTGTAGAATGATTCCTCGGTATTCCAAAGAGGTTGACTGCAAATAGGGAAGTAAAAGATAGCCTGGGAAACGAGAAATGTGTTTTGAAAGTTATGCAGGCGCTTATTTGTAGAATGATTCCTCGGTATTCCAAAGAGGTTGACTGCAGATAGGGGAGTAAAATATAGCCTGGGACACGAGAAATGTGTTTGAAAGTTATGCAGGCGCTTATTTGTAGAATGATTCCTCGGTATTCAAAGGAGGTTGACTGCAAATAGGGGAGTAAAATATAGCCTGGGAAACGAGAAATGTATTTGAAAGTCAGGCGCTTATTTGTAGAATGATTCCTCGGTATTCCAAAGAGGTTGACTGCAAATAGGGGAGTAAAAGATAGCCTGGGAAACGAGAAATATATTTGAAAGTCAGGCGCTTATTTGTAGAATGATTCCTCGGTATTCCAAAGAGGTTGACTGCAGATATGGGAGTAAAATATAGCCTGGGACACGAGAAATGTGTTTGAAAGTTATGCAGGCGCTTATTTGTAGAATGATTCCTCGGTATTCAAAGGAGGTTGACTGCAAATAGGGGAGTAAATAAAGCCTGGGACACGAAAAATGTATTTGAAAGTCAAGCGCTTATTTGTATAGGATAATTCCTTGGTAATCCGCTAGGGAGGATTGCAAATAGGGAGGTAGGGGAAGCCGGGAGTGTTGAAAGACAGATGCTTGTAGTGATTAATCTAAAAAATATATATATATAAAGAATCAATGAAACTGGGCTATTTAAAAATGCAATTTGTTAAAAATCAAGCTTTGTAGTGCTTGGGGTAGAATTATTCCCAGAAGTTCAATGGAGTATAATTTTGTTATGGGGTGTGTCAACCCTGAATTTGTGTCATTAGGCTGATTGAACTTCATTCATAGATAAGGATATTTTCTTGCAAGAGGATAATACCTATTGTTCACCTTGGACAATGAGAATATTAAACAGAGTGTGTTTACTTTGCCCACCGAGTGCGAGCTGAATTCCCCTAGACATACCGGTGGGAATTGGTCAATAACACTGTTGTTTTAAACATTGCGCTGTTTCTTGTGGAATGTTGCTTCGGAAGGCTTGACTGATTTCAATTGTTATCCTTTAATTGTTTGGGTTAGGCATTGAAGCGTCAGTATGATGAGATGAAGAGGACAATGGACGCGTTATCAGCTTCGAGCGTTGATAACCTGATGAAAAAGATTAGGAATCTGGCATCCCGCCCTCGACCCGAGTTTAATAAGTATGAGGCCATGGAATTGCTAGAAGCCTTGAAGAATGCTGCCCAAGATTCTGGCCACGAGAAAAGTGGCTACTTTAGACTGACGTATGAAACACTACGGTCAAAGATGGACCAACCCGATGAGCTCTTCCGAAGCTACCTGTTGCCTCTCCTGGGTGACAAAGACCAGGAAAAAATTCTTGAAGTCATTGCTCGTGTAGAGAAGAATCAGTCTCGCCGGGTTCCAAACTACAGGCCAAACCCGTATGAACGCTCACGCCAGGAGAGTTATGGCCCACGGTGTTTTATATGTCATACTCGTGGGCACTTCAAGGCTGACTGCCCAAGACGTTAGCGAGCTAGTCGTGGGAATCCATCAGATGGGAACAACTTCCCGGGCCAAAAACCTACAGAAACACGACACTCCTAGTTGATGGGCCTAGGCTGTTGTACGAATGAAAAGTACCCAAGTGTCATGAATAAAGCGACATAAAGCTCAATATAATGTCTAATTGTGTCTATAAGCGTCATTTCCCTGTTTCCTTCGGGCCCTTACCCCACCCTTCCTGAAATTCAATCACCATTTAATTGGGAGGGTTGGTGAGGGTCAGTTATGAAAAAGAGCACCTAAAACAGCTCCCCTAGTTTACTAGGTCATGACTGTCACTTTCTAACCGGTCCTGGAAATCTTTTTGGTCAGTTTGATAATTCCCTCGCATTTTCTCTTTATTAGGATCCCAACTCTACCTTTTGGCAATGGGAACTAAGCAGTGATTTTGATGCGACTATTGAGAGTCGATCGTATATCCGGTTGAATCCTGTGGAGTGGGTGGACTGGGAAGGCAAAAAAGTCGAGACCGGTTTAGGGGTGACAGTCAATGATCTGGCAGGCAGGGACCTAGACCCCGTTGTCCAAGGTGTTCAACTTGGCAATCCAGCAGACCTATTATTCCGTGATCCTTCGTCTTTCCGAGCTGGTGAATTACATAACCATTATGAACAATGGGTTCGATTAGTGGGCGAGAATCCTGGTACTCAACAAAAAGAAGTTCTGGGGTGGATCAGGAATAAAGTGTCTATCTTTCCATTTTTCTCTGAGTTTGTTGGCTCCTTTAAAGGTGAATTGTACCACTCCAGTAGACCACCGTCACGGCAGTTCAAAAACAACTCATCATGTCAAGCGTTTGTGGAATTTGTGCGTGCAACTCTACTAGAGCGCCTTAAAACTGGGGCAGTGTCTCTCGTTGGAAGAGTGGGGAAGTGTGTCCCTCCCCACTTAGTGCTCCCGTTGACAGTTGAACCGACCAAACCAAGGCTATGCCACGACGCAAGATTTCTCAACTTATGGATGACGGACAAACCGTTTTTTCACTCGACAAGTTGTCCGACGTGCCAAGATATGTTGGCCAGAATCACTATCAGTCGATCCTGGATGACAAGTCAGGATATGACCATCTGTTCTTGACGCCCGAAAGTCGGTCGTTTTTTGGTATCGAATGGGGAGGTTGGTGGTTCGTTTATAATACGTTACCCTTTGGCTGGAAAATTTCGCCATTTGTGTACCACACAACCGCCTTGGTCTCGTCGAACTGGTTTCGTTCCATAGGAATCCCGTGTTCGATCTACATCGACGACCGCCATAATGGCCAGCTACAAGTTGCTCGTACTCACGGTGCCTTTGCAAGCCTTACGAGCGTTGACGAATACAACCAGGCATCAGCCAAATCTGCATTGTTTATCGTCGCTTATACTCTGATTGAGTTGGGGTACTTTTTGGGACTGTCCAAATCGATCCTGGCGCCGCGAATGGTTGTGCCTTACCTGGGTTTTCTGGTGGACTCATCGCGTCAAGCGTTTGTCTTAATCCCTGAGAAGAGAAGGAAATTCCTCGACTTAGTCCGTCAGATTGTGTCACACAAGTTAGTATCAGTGAAAACCCTCCAACGTCTCGTGGGAAAATGCGTATCTCTGTCCTTGGCAGTGCCGGGCGCCCTGTTCTTCATTCGTGAAATGAATCACGCCATTTGGAATGGGCTTCGTTCAGGCCGTCCCATCCGAGTCGACGGTAGACTGAAGGACGAAATTCAACACTGGTTGTTCCTGGAGTCATGGGACTCGCCAGTTCGTTGGAGAGACGAGCGCCATATCCAAGTGCGTGTCACTAGTGATGCGTCGAATTCTGGTTGGGGCGGTTGCGTGAGTGGTGACTGGCCAATGGAAATGTCAGACTACTGGACAACAGAGGAACAAAAGTACGACATCTCTATCAAAGAGGCGCTGGCCCTCAACAAAGTGCTGCTGTCCGTGGGTGAGAGGATCCGTGATAGTTGGGTCGAGGCCCAGGTGGATAATCAAGCTGTTATTCATGCGTGGCATCGCCAAGGTTCAAGGAGTGTCGGCTTAAGCAGGGCCCTCAAGGAACTGTTTTTTCACGGTAATTAAGCTAAATATTTCTCTGCACTTGACGTACGTGGCAAGCGAAGTGAACCCGGCCGATGGCCCATCTAGACGTATCACAGCTTCGGATAGTCGGCTGACGCCAAGCGTTTTGGCGCGAAATCCAAAAAAAGAGATTTGGTGGTGCGAGTGGGCATTCATGTGACTTGATGGCGCTCGACTCCAATGCCATGAAAGACCTCGACGGTACGTCATTACCTCATTTTACCCCGTACGCGTCGCCGTTTTCAGAAGGGGTAAACTTCTTCGCGCAAGATCTGGCATCTGGTGCACCGTTGTTGGGCAAGCCTTACGTATTTCCCCCATTAATCATGGTTGGTCCGGTGTTGCGCCTTCTCAAGTCGCACAGATTAAGCTGTACACTGGTAACATTGGATGTATACCCCCGGAAGTTCTGGTGGCCTATCCTTCAAGCATGCAGCGTCAAGTCGTGGCGTATAGCCCGAGTGGGTACACCTGGTATTCTTCTCGTGCCCGCCAAGGATGGCTGGACCCCTCATGCTGGCATTCCAGGCGACTTATGGGTATTTGCTGTAGAATTTCCATAATGCTGTACTATGCTTTTGACATGTTTTTGTCGGTTAGATCAAGCTGTTGATTAAAGTTACTTACAGTGTATCTAGTTTTTGGTGTAGTTTGTAAGTTTCCTGGGTGCTCTTGGGTCGATGTCCCTCCCTCTCCCCTGCCCTTGTTCCACATCCAATGAAATAGAACCAACGGAAATCCCTGATTGTATATGGATGGTTTCTGTCGACAGGAACTTCCCGCTACCGCGAAACTGTTTGTGCTCTCGGTGAGATGCCCAACGTGTGGTCATGCTAATGATCACGACTTTCACTTCTGTCAACGCTGTGGTTATAGGAGACACGTGGTTACTTCTGTATGGAGGGTTGGTAAGGAAGTAGATGTAGATACAATTGATCGTCGACTGGATCAGTTAACCGTATGGGATCAGTCCACTAACTATGCCAAACGAAAAGATTCCCTTCAAAGGTCCCTGGAAACCTTCCTCTCATCCTTACCTGGTAGGCCATCAATTCACACAGGGAGCCCACGGGACATATGTCGTATTTTAGTGTATAAAGATAAGGATGGCAGAACTCAGGTCCACCGTAATGGGTGTAGGTTTTTGGGCCAGAGAGGAATTCAGGCTTGTGGCTGCCCGTTGAGACTGGCCTACAACACCGTCGACTCGTACATCGGCAAACTGCGTTCCATTTTTCATGCCGTTGGTAGGGAAGGAGAATGGGACAGACGACTTGGCCTGGGGAACCCAGCAGCAGGCAAAGTGGTGAAGGATTATCTACGTCTGGTAACGGCAGAACAACTACAAGCCAGAATAAGCCCCAGACAGGCGATGCCATTCTTCGTGGACAAGCTGGTCCAGCTGTCCAATCATCTTCATAAAGCTCTCGAATCACCGGGTGTGACACCCTTGCAGCGATTCATCCTAGCCCGAGATCAAGCATATCTGAAGGCAGTATTCTTTAGTGGTGATCGTCCAGGCGACATGGGACAGGTAAAAACACCTGAGATATTGCGATTTCCGAATGATGATGGGTTTCTCTTTAACCATGTTTGGGGGAAGACCCTAAGAGATGGCGATAGTAATGTGTTTGGTATCCGAAGAAACCCCAACCAAACAATTTGCCCGGTTTTGGGGATCGAGAGATATATGTTGGTGGCCCAAGAGTTGCAAGTAGATCTGACTAAGGGCTACCTGTTCCGCCCAACTACTCCAAAGGGGGGAATTCACGACGCTCCCCTATCGTCGTCGACAGCAGAAGCCCGACTGAAAGTCTATTTGAAGGAAATGGGATCGGATGATGGGGAGACTTTGCATGGTTTCCGGTCTGGTTGTGCCATTACATTGGCTCTGTCTGGAGCAGATCTATCAGAAATCATGGACCATGTTGGTTGGACTCGTCGACATACAGCCCTTCATTATATTAAGTTAGCTAAAGTATTGAATCCAATGGGTGCGTCAGGAAGACTGGCAGCACCAGAATCAGCATCAACCGCAGAGTGGGAGGATCTCAATACCTTGAGACGTTTTGTATCAGCGTTTCCAGCTGAAGAATCAGGGAAACGACCACACCCAGATGAATGACATTTATAGTTTTTTCAGATGATTAAAATAGTTGATATTTAAGTGGTTGGATTAAGTATTTGGGTTTGAGAATTGGGGTGTGTTAAGGGGGCATGTCCTCTTTAGGATAAAAGTAAAAAGGGGGATTGGTACACAGGTTGTGACAAAAAGTCACAGTCTGGAGGGGAAGTGCGGAGATCAACTCTTTCCAATCTCTTATGTCTCTTATTAACAATGAGTACGAGTTGAGGGTGTTGTGTAATAGTTTACTATTCACAATACCCGAAAATAAAGTACATAATGAAATAAAGAGGTAATCGATGATCAAATTCCACGGGGTTCGTGGCAATGTTGTTTGTGGTCTTTTGGGATGCTTTGGGATAAAAATGAGTTGGTTTAACACTCGATACTCTGCTCATTCACAAGATCAGTGCCGAGGTAGAAGGTTGACGACCCACCCACCCACCCCGATCGCTGGCAAATTCGTGGCCGCTCGGGCAACCATTATGTCACCTTCCTCCGTGGCGCTTCGATCAACTCTTTCCAATCTCTTATGTCTCTTATTAACAATGAGTACGAGTTGAGGGTGTTGTGTAATAGTTTACTATTTGGAAAACCAGCGTGAATGTAAACGCACCCAAAAATACACTCCACTCGCATACAGTCATCACCAAATTCCTTGACGGCTTTCTTCCGTAATCACTTGTTGTCTTGCCGCGCAAATGGTTTTCAATTTTAACTCTGTCACACCAATCAACTCGTACATCATTTGTCGATCATCCGTTACCCCCAAGTATCGGTCACTCATCAACCCACGCTTGTTATTCAAATACCAAATCAGATCGTCCAACTCACGGAACATCTTCTCTCTCAATTGACAGATCATGTCTTCGCCCATCTCCACGTCAGTCGTTTCCTGAGGACCGGCCATGGTGTTTACCACTCATCGTACATGTCGGGTCTTCTTATAACCAACTGTTCCTTTGGCGGGTGACCCCAAATCGATTTTTCTTTTGCACCGTCTCTTTTAATGTTCACACACAATGCTATTTCATCCCAACCACCACCACTCATCACCGACCATTTCATATGACGTTTACGACAACATTCCACACACCAACTCAACCGCGAATATTTTCCTTCATACAAACACTTCACTCCAACATGGTAAGGCCGCTCAAAATGATACGGTAAACAACACCCGCTATTTTCCCAAAGTCCCACAGGACGAACATACTTTTCACCCCACACTCCACCACACATACAACAACGATAACCTCCCTCAACACCACCACCACTATACCCCCACTCGGTAACGTCCACCAAATAATAATCCCTCAACACTTCACGCATCCCCACATGAGGACTCCACTGATACCCCCGCACTGCATCCACCCGTCGGTACCGTCGATCCCACATCAATAATTTCGGATTCGGCTCGCATTTGGTTGACCAACCGAATGACAAAACGCTGCCAGACATCTTCGGGACCCAAACGACCAAACCACATACACCACAATCCCATCAAGGTGAAGAACATCTTTGAATGGAACACTGTTCACTTGGGCTTTTTGTAGACACAACCACACCGGAAAAAAATCACCCTCACAATGAGGACAGGTTTTTTGCCATGGTGGAAAACAGTGACGGTTCGGACACCTCACACCTTCTACATTCACTTCACCACATGAACAGGTCTTGTCGGTCACACGCAAATCCAACACGATGTAATGTTCGCCACAATAAGGGGTTTAACACCACCGCATAACCTTCGTCCAAATGGTACACGTCTTCCCCGTCCACCAACATTGTCTGGCCTTGTGTCTTTAACCACAGCAACCATTCATGAACTGATTTTTCATTTTGACCGCGCGCAACGTCCACACACCTCCACACACCAACCTTTGAACTCTCTTAAAAGAGACCCCCTTTTTGGTTTGTTGGGACCCCACAGGACTGTTCCGCATCTCCATTCTCTTCTTCGTCTTCTTTGTCCGCCACTTCCCCACACGCATAACCATTCACCACTTCCCATTTCAATGGTTCTTCAAGGAAATCTTTTCGATAACTCTTGGGGATGTTGCAATTGAAATCATCCCGCTTCTCTCTCCACCACTCGTACGCCAACACTGCATCTCTTGTATAGGAGCTTTGAATCCTCGACCGGTTTCAACCACACGGTAGAACCATTCTGCAGGATGAGAGAATTCTGCTTTACGCCCTACTCTTTCCACGGTTACCTTCTCGTCCAATGTGACTTTTTTGGTCTCCACGTACACTTTAGATAGGGGCTCCTCGTTGTGTTTTTCTTTTCAGTCTCTGAACCCCTCGCTCCTCTTCAGACAAGTACTGGTAGTCGAAACTCACTGTGCGGTCATCCACACTCACTTTCTTGACACACACTAGATTTAAAATCTCGTCTAACATCTTCGAAGATGTGTGCTCCCCCATCATCGTTCCAAAGGTTCTCGAAGATAAATCACTCAATCCACTCCCATACATTCCAGGCCCCCCAAAGTTTTGAATTAAAGGCGGGTCTCCAAATCCTTTCCGCTTACATTGCAGGAAAGCCGATCCCCCAAATAATGATTGCCGTTTGGGATCTATCGGCCAACAAGGAATGGATGGTCCGAATAACGTACCAGGTTTAGCTGAACCACCAGTTGAACGCGCTTCTGCCATAACTGAACTCCACACCCATCACCACACACATATTTATGTGTAGCACCCACCCCTCACGCGGTCAACCGCTGACTCCAAGTTATTTTGTCTGGAGGCTCACTTTGTGGTATTTCCGCTGACCAGTACACCCCCTTCCTTTTTACAGGACCGTGGGCTCAATTTAGTTGGTAGCCTGTGTAACGATGTGCACGTGATTACCACGTGACATACACAGAGATATCGCATTACATGAGGCGACCTCGAGGAATAACTATATGCTGTACATGTATTCCACATTGAATAAAAGCTGCTCTATTCCAAACTCGATTATTAACTGAAGAACGTTACAGCCTGAACTAACCTCTATTACTACTCATACGATAGGACTAAGATAAGTATAGGCAGAGCGATTCTTCTTCCCTGTGACATAAGATAGGACTAAGATAAGTATAGGCAGAGCGATTCTTCTTCCCTGTTACATACGATAGGACTAAGATAAGTAAAGGCAGAGCGATTCTTCTTCCCTGTTACATAAGATAGGACTAAGATAAGTATAGGCAGAGCGATTCTTCTTCCCTGTGACATAAGATAGGACTAAGATAAGTATAGGCAGAGCGATTCTTCTTCCCTGTTACATAAGATAGGACTAAGATAAGTAACGGCAGAGCGATTCTTCTTCCCTGTTACATAAGATAGGACTAAGATAAGTATAGGCAGAGCGATTCTTCTTCCCTGTTACATAAGATAGGACTAAGATAAGTATAGGCAGAGCGATTCTTCTTCCCTGTTACATAAGATAGGACTAAGACAAGTATAGGCAGAGCGATTCTTCTTCCCTGTGACATAAGATAGGACTAAGATAAGTATAGGCAGAGCGATTCTTCTTCCCTGTGACATAAGATAGGACTAAGATAAGTATAGGCAGAGCGATTCTTCTTCCCTGTTACATACGATAGGACTAAGATAAGTAAAGGCAGAGCGATTCTTCTTCCCTGTTACATAAGATAGGACTAAGATAAGTATAGGCAGAGCGATTCTTCTTCCCTGTGACATAAGATAGGACTAAGATAAGTATAGGCAGAGCGATTCTTCTTCCCTGTTACATAAGATAGGACTAAGATAAGTAACGGCAGAGCGATTCTTCTTCCCTGTTACATAAGATAGGACTAAGATAAGTATAGGCAGAGCGATTCTTCTTCCCTGTTACATAAGATAGGACTAAGATAAGTATAGGCAGAGCGATTCTTCTTCCCTGTTACATAAGATAGGACTAAGACAAGTATAGGCAGAGCGATTCTTCTTCCCTGTGACATAAGATAGGACTAAGATAAGTATAGGCAGAGCGATTCTTCTTCCCTGTTACATACGATAGGACTAAGATAAGTATAGGCAGAGCGATTCTTCTTCCCTGTTACATAAGATAGGACTAAGATAAGTATAGGCAGAGCGATTCTTCTTCCCTGTGACATAAGATAGGACTAAGATAAGTATAGGCAGAGCGATTCTTCTTCGCTGTTACATAAGATAGGACTAAGATAAGTATAGGCAGAGCGATTCTTCTCAGTTCCCTGTTACATACGATAGGACTAAGATAAGTATAGGCAGAGCGATTCTTTTTCCCTGTGACATAAGATAGGACTAAGATAAGTATAGGCAGAGCGATTCTTCTTCCCTGTTACATACGATAGGACTAAGATAAGTATAGGCAGAGCGATTCTTTTTCCCTGTGACATAAGATAGGGCTAAGATAAGTATAGGCAGAGCGATTCTTCTTCCCTGTTACATACGATAGGACTAAGATAAGTAAAGGCAGAGCGATTCTTCTTCCCTGTTACATAAGATAGGACTAAGATAAGTATAGGCAGAGCGATTCTTCTTCCCTGTTACATAAGATAGGACTAAGATAAGTATAGGCAGAGCGATTCTTCTTCCCTGTGACATAAGATAGGACTAAGATAAGAATAGGCAGAGCGATTCTTCTTCCCTGTGACAGAAGATAGGACTAAGATAAGTATAGGCAGAGCGATTCTTCTTCCCTGTGACATAAGATAGGACTAAGATAAGAATAGGCAGAGCGATTCTTCTTCCCTGTGACATAAGATAGGACTAAGATAAGTATAGGCAGAGCGATTCTTCTTCGCTGTTACATAAGATAGAACTAAGATAAGTATAGGCAGAGCGATTCTTCTTCCCTGTTACATACGATGGGACTAAGATAAGTATAGGCAGAGCGATTCTTTTTCCCTGTGACATAAGATAGGACTAAGATAAGTATAGGCAGAGCGATTCTTCTTCCCTGTGACATAAGATAGGACTAAGATAAGAATAGGCAGAGCGATTCTTCTTCCCTGTGACATAAGATATAAGGACTAAGATAAGTATAGGCAGAGCGATTCTTCTTCCCTGTTACATATCTTACCAACTTCTACTTTATTTTACGAACTCCGAATAATTATATACTTGACAAAGCCCAATTGCAAGCACGAATAACTAATCCCTACAATCCATAGGGTGATAATTATAGTTTGTTTTTTATTTACTTGCTTCTTTGGCTTTTTTCTTTCTTTTCACTTTTTATTTTATGCTACTTTTTTTATTCAAAATGTTGTGAGCACGCATTTGCGTCCTTGCGTTCGGCTAGCTAGCTATACGCCCCTGACGATTGAAAGGAAACTATCTCAAGGGAGGGTCATAGCTTTTTGGGCTGATGTTTTGGGGAGGGCCAACATTTTTGGGTCCTCGTTTTAGATATTTTACCGGCCCTCCCCCCAGTAATTAATGACCGCTCCCTAATAGAATTGAGTTTGTCAATGCCCAGTGGCATGCGACTTAGTGTATCCGCAACGGTGTTCATTTTGCCTGGGTGATACTTTATATGGTGAACTGCAACTCAACGATGTCCTGTGTAGTTTTGCTGTAGACTGTGATAGGTGGTCGCGAAAATGTTCATACATAAGGCTTGGCTTTTTAGAGCAACACGTAAAATCACATTTTTTACAATAACTCTATCCATTTATAACACTTGATTATGGTGTTTGGTCATTAGGAGGCATTTAGGTTTTGTAATATTTTAAGTGCAATTATGTTAATTTCTAGGGGTCACGTGACCTTAAAATGAGAAAATGAGAACATTGAAAATGGGGAGTACAGAGACTTTTCTTAGAATAATAAAATAGGTGTCATTTGATGATGTTTGAAGAGGTCTTCCTAAGTTATCCTTTGATGGTTGTCCACAGCTAAACGGTAAAGAGAAAAATGAGAATATTTAATTTTCAGCTTGGTCACGTGACCTGTTTTGTCAATTATCTCCATAACTAACAATGATGGACAACGAGAAAAGGCTATTTTGGAAAGAGCTATACAATTGTCCTTATTTAATATATATTTTATTATTCTAAGAAAAGTCTCTGTACACCCCATTTTTTGTTGAATCTTTCGTTCATTTGTGACCACGTGGTTTGTCACGTGATACGGCATGTCCAGTAGTTACCATATGATATTATTTGATTCAACGAACTACAGCTACTAGCCGAGTTTCAGCTTGGTAGGTTTAATTCCTGACTCAATATTTCAATAATTGTGATTTTATGCTAATTAGTCTCTGAGCCAAGCCTTAATACACCTGAGTACATAGCCCACTTGAGTGCAAGACTGAATTCCAGCTTTCCTGAACGGCAAGTGATAATTGCGTATCGCATGCATGCAGGAAATAAAGTACGAGATCGATGTGTATTGGTTGTTTAATTCCTGATCAGTGCAGCACCAAGTCCATCTTCAGGAAGAAAAAAAAAAGCGGTTTTGTCCAACTAAGTATCGATGATAAAGAGTCATTCGGCTTCAGTGTTCGCTGATGCTGACTTCCAGGTGATCTTAATTCGTAGCTGAACTCAGATCTCCTTTATTGGAGTCAGAATTAGTTCCTTTCGGCGTTGGCAGGGGCGTAGCGTGCTGTTTATCTAATGTACAGCTATTTCAAAAAAGGTTGGTGAAGGTTTTGTTGCATCTTGCATACCAAGCCCGAAATGTATTGTGGATCATATATAAATAATGTCAGCATGCACAAACAGAAGAAAATATGCCGGCTTTATATTGCGAAGACAAAGTTTGTGAAAATTCCCAGAGTCCAAGATGGAAGATGCAACAAAGCCTTCACCAACCTTTTTTGAAATAGCTGTATACGCACAGAGCTATGAGCGCCGAAGGCGTAAGCTTCTGGGGGGGGGGGGGGGGCAAGCTAGGGGCATGCCCCCCTGGAAATTTAGTAATCTAGAGCTTTGGAAATACCATTTTCTTCGAGTTTCCAGCGGACTTTCTCGCTACATAAATCAGTATAATACTAGACGCTCTTGTAGCGTTAAGTCGGGCTTCTCAAGCAGTGGTTGCTGCGATCGGTAATCTCGACTGAATCTGATTTGCTCTCGACCATATATCCATTGTCAATGAAATATTGTCAATGGCAATAAAGCTCGAGCAAGAGCCCGCGCGCCGTAGACGGCTAATGCATTAAACACGTAGGCAAGGTAATTCATTAACGCACTATGGTTTAGAATGATCATAAAGTATTGTATATGTACAATAATCAAATCTCCCAGCACAAGAATAGCTTTTTCTAGAATATCACAATCATCAAGAGTATTTACCATGTCTTCTACTGAATACATGAAATTCCATACATAGGACGTGACGAGATAACGATCGCTTCTACAATACTAATGAAATGTAACCTATTTGAACTAAATATAGATATCTTATAGTGCGATTAAAACGAGCTCGATAGAACTTGCTTTCCTTGAAATTTCAGTACTGCGATTTCACAAACTCAGCGAATCATGAATGACAATGACATAGTTTATTTGTTACCATAAATATATCCATACAAATACAAATACCGTATACATAAACTATCTGATCGGTCGGCTGAAAACCTTACAACTGTTCTCTTCTCTTCACCGCCGGCTGCGTGTATCAACTCACTTCGTTCTAAGTTCTGAAGATCTCTAAACCCTTTGCAGTACTAGTACTGGATTGATAAATCCATATCTCTATGAATTATTGTGGTTATTTTGAAAACAAGACGACATAAATTTTGAATTCAGACTCGACCAGTCTCGTATTGATAAATCATGTTGTTTGAGCCTTCGGTGATTATCTTAGCGACCGGCACAGGGCGCATGCGCTGTAGAACCCAGTATGCTTTCTGGGGTCGACGACGACGACGAACGCTTCTCATTTCTAGAGTCGGGTCTTCCACAGGAAGCCCGACTAAAAATGCATATATCACTTGGGGATTATGTAAAGGCTATACCGCTAGCGAGGTGTATTCGATCAGTAGCGATATCACAACCCGAGGCGAAGCCGATTTTTTTGGTATGTTTTTTGAGAGACTGTCTACTGGGGCTGTTACTAATTAGCAATTATCAATGACAATGATAGTGTAGATATGTTGAAAATACTACAAATAATACCGGATATCATCAAAACCTCATCCATTAATTGTTTATTTTGTCATTTTTCACATTATTTATTCCGGGATTTTCATTGGTCGAGAGACGACTACGTCACTGCAGATAACTTCCTATACGAATAATGCCGTTCTCCTCGACAATGGCAGCTGGATTTTTTTACAGAGTTGTTGTTTAGGCGAGAGAAAATAATATGAATGATAAAACAATGTACATTGACTGCATCGCTGCAAAGGGAATTTTTTTGGGGGGGGGGGGGGGGGGGGGGGGGGGGGGGCATAATCTAACAAGCGGCGAAGGCGCGAGCTCATAGAGGGGTGCTGGGGCATCGGCTCCCCCGAAAAAAATGAGATACAGGGACTCTGATATAGGATTTCATGCCTTGTGAGAGTAGTTTCCAGGAAGTTTAAATTGAGTCAGCTGTTAAGATTCTGTCTTAAATTTTAATTAAAAATAAATAAATAATTATCTGAAGAACAGTTATTAAAAAATTATCTATTTTTATGCCTTTCTCAGTTATAAAATATGTATTTTAATTACTCGGGCCCTTCCGAAGGAAGCCCGAGTTATAAAATGGGTTTTTCGGTAGTAGTAGTAGTAGTAGTAGTTTTCTTCGGTCAAAGAATGAAGAAAGTATGCGACGTATTTAATCGTATCGAGTTTCAAGATTACTCAGCAGATAAGAAAAAAACAAACGACACACAGGACTCAAGTAGATTTGAATCTTAGTTTTGAAAGCAGCTGTAGATCTTCAAGCTATTAAAAGGTCAGGATTCTAGTTCATCGTTCAATGACTAGAAGTGGTAGAAGGACTAGAAGCTCGCTTAAAATATATTTAACAAATACAAACGTGAGGGCGTTATCAGAACCATCTGACCTATGCAACCTCAAGACGTATCATTTTCAATAACTCATGATGAATGTTTATTTTATTCCACGTTTGAAAAATTCACAAGGAAAAGGAATCGTAAAAATCGTACTTCAAAACTACATCAAAGCAAAGGCGAGAAAGGTCAATGTTCGAAAATCCGTGTTCTTTTCAGTACGATGACAGTTGTATGATCCTTGTCTGAGTCATACATTTATTACGCGATCTAATTTTAGAACCGCCACGTTAAGCGCTATTTAAAACAGAATTTCCACGCTCAAAACAGGTCAGTGAACGGCAAAAATACAATCGAAATCAAAACGTCATTAGATTTCAGGGATCTGTTACAGAAGAAGACGCTCAATGAGCGTATAGTCGGGTATTTAATATGACAATGATAGTTGCGTGACAAGAAAGATTATTTGTATCGATGAGTATCGATAAAGATCTCCGATTGTTCGAAGTACGTATATCATACGTTTTCAAACGTACTTGAGGTCACTTGAGGTTGCATATTGATGGCGCCAGAAACGGGTCGAATAGTTTTATTCGACGTTCGAACCGTAACTCGAACCCGAACTCGATTCCAAACTCGACGTTTCGGGATCTGAAGCTAGAGAGCGGGCCTTTACATGAACTCATCAAAATCAAATCAATTGAACTCAAAGTCAAAAGGTAATCAAATGAACTCAAAGTCAAAGGCAAATCAAATGAACTCGACACATACATGTATATACATAGTCTCCCTCGTCACGCAACTGTCAGTCATTGTCAGGTCTCTCCTCACGCAACTGACATTGTCCTTGTTTTAAATTGTACGCACGTGCGTACGTGCGTATACACCTATATCAAAAAACGTTGGCATAGTGAAATCTGAATCTGAAATCTGAGACCGAGAGGGATTGTAATACACAGTACAAGAACTTTATTATTATTGTGGGTATGAGTTGTGATCTACCCGGCTTGTTATAATTACTGGAATATGCCACGACCTTTAGGCGAAGACCTGCGTTGGCGAATAGTATGGCTACGAGTGTTTTTTGGCCACAGATTCAGATTTCAGATTCAGATTTCAGATGCCAACGTTTTTTGAAATAGGTGTATACCTATTTCAAGAAAGGTTGTCGTAGACATCAGTCCATAGGCAATAGGTTATACGTCGTTGCAAGACCGAACTGCATTATGGCAACAGCTTGAATAGCCAAAACGGTATGAAAGGCTGTATGATATCGTACCTATTTCAATTTCAACAGGCCAAGACACATTTTGAATCGAATTTTATGAAATATTTCTGGCCGAGTACATGCCATTCAAGCTGTTACCATAATGCAGTTCGGTCTTGGAACGACCTATAACCTATATTGCCGTTGGTACGAAAACCTTGTTCTCTCATTCTGGAATGTATTCCAGTCGATTATGAAAAATACCATACTTGATATAATAATAAACTTTAGCCACTTTATATATCATCTCATCTCAGTGACGTGCAAATAAGATAACTTTATTTTATGAGGGTCAGTCAAGTGACAGTTCCAAAGAAATGTACTGATAAACTGGTGGCATTCTCTGATCAAACATAGAAGGCAAACGCCACCCAAAATACCGACTTTCTCCTGCTATAAAACATTGCGTTGCTACGGGTTACTGGCTCGTTAACGAAGTTGGGGCACTACACGGGGTGCAACTGATCATTAATTAGTATGATATTAATTTACTAATAACTTTTCGGCTGCCATCCCTTGTGCTTAATTAGTTCCCATGGTGAAAATAAACAAATAACAAATTAGGACCCAATAAGAACTGAGTGGGATAATATTGGTGCGTGCTGAACCATTCATTCAAAAGAACGTGACTGTGGTAAGTACTGATCATTTGTACTATAATAATAACTAGATATAGATGTTTTGTTTTCTAATATATCGTGGTTATAGGCTACTGTTTAAAATTGTTTTCATACAATACTTACTGACTGACCATGAAAACCATTACAAATGAAGGGAACATTTTGGTCTGGTTTGGTCTGGTTGCCGCCGACCGATCGAGTCACTCCAAACCAAACCGCTCATATTCAGTTTTTTATTTATTTATTTATTTGTTGAAATTCCTAATACTGAGCCATTAGATCAGATTAGCTGGTACATCGTAGAGTTTTTAATATTAAAGTCAGTTATACCATATTGGCCAAGCCGTAATTTGAAACTGTTTTTTCTTTTCTTCGGCCTCCTCCGAGGCTATTTACGAAGTTCTTCCGAATGTTCGTTCCTTTCCGATTACTTCCGAACTTTAGGCGCGCGACTCGAGTGGATTTGAAAACGATCACAAGATGGCGGCTAATGCTGGTTGTCCTTTGCCACGAAGGCCAGTTAGCGTGCCTTTACTCAGCAGATCTTTATATTCTGAGTATTTTTACTCTAAGAACTCCAAGACAAGGTCCAAGACTCCAGTGGTACGTAGAAGTTTTTAGCGAAAAAGTCGCATATAGTTCACCAGTGTCTGGACTGTAAGCTTATAGTCTACGTACAGTGTACTGTAGCCTTTGACTTTGTTGTATGATGCACGAAACTCGACAGGTGATTATAGCGCTATTTTTATCCGGTGGATAGCGCTAACTTTTCGTGCAACCGCCGTCATGCTTGTCGTGGTTTGTTTATCATGTCTGCATCAAACATGGCTACATGTAACTGTAAGATATATCTACTAGTTTAATACTTACTAGTAAGCTTAGTAGTGATACTTTCCCTAGGTTTCATGAGCTATTGGTTTTGAATGTAGTGAGCTATGTAACGATGAAATCGTCGATATGAATCGAGTCAAAAGCTATGTTTGTTTTAGTAATAGTAATCGGTAATAGTGGGCATTGTTGCTTCAAAACAACAGCCTTCGGCTTCAGCTGATGTATTTTATAAGGTCATTTAAGGTTTATTGATGCATTTGCACTGAAAAGCGTCTCCAAATCAACATGACTGTCAACATTGCTACATCCTAGTGCCTACATTACTCATTAGTTACGTTCCATAAATAGTCAATAATTCGTTCTTGTACATGTACTGTATGTAAGTTTCTTATTGACGACTCTTAAATAACATAAGTAGGCTTTCCCTCAAATCCAGGAGTTGTTGTTTTGTTGTTCTAATTTCTGCTTTTGTTTTCTATCTCAGAAGTGAGGCTAAACCCGCATATGAATATTATGTAAGAGTTGTCAACACATGTACTGGAGAAATTCATCAATTGGTTTTTGTTGTGTATTTCTCTATCAGTTATTTGCCGATGCTGTCCACGGCAGACTGACAAATCACATTATTATACATTGTACTCAGTATCTGTATTCTCATTGGTCGAGAGCCTACAGATAATTCTAACCATCCGTGCGCACCAGCGATATTTCAGCGGTCTGGTGGTTACACTGTACGTAGTTATCTGTAAAAACGAGCCTGCGTAGATCAGCGGATTTGGTTGTTATAGCAGGGCTTATGGTAGGATGTGCGGATGCGGAACTGCATAATTTGGCATGCTCCGCAAAATCCGGCAATTCCTGCATAATCCAGCATAATTTGGACAAATTTGTAGAAAATCATCTATTTTCACTATTTCTCAAAGATTCTTTCACAATTTATTAAGTTGACAGTAGATTTCCTTCCCAAATCATCGAACATTGAGCAATCGAATGGACGATTCACACGGGAATGACAAGGCGTTCTATGTTGAAAACCGTGGGGGCCTGTTGTTTAATTTCGATACTTTCTCTGAATTCTTTTCAGATCGAGTTCCTCCATACAATGTAGCATTTTGCGAGTTCAATTATGGTTTAAGAACAGGAGTAATTTTGTTGTAAGAGAATCAACAGAGGAAATTAAATGGAAACGTCACGAAGCTTGAGATCGAGTAAATCAATATACCCACATGCAATCTTGTACGGAATACTTAGAATACTTACAGTTGACGTTTAATGTAGACTTTCTAGTACATAGATTTGAAAATTTGAGACAAACGACCATTTCTCTTTAATACTCAACTACTGGGTTTTTATTTCAGCCCTTTATAATATCGCGCAGTACGGAAGAAAACTGAGAATATGCAAATTATCATGCTTGATTTCCGAGCGTGCGCTATGCCAATGACGTGAGCGAGCGTCCATTGAGTTATGGATGCACACTCGCGCACGCGGATATCATGTGCTTAATATAGAACTACATTTATTACTCAGGCTACCTGTGCTTAAGGGTGGACTAACATATTTCGTTACTATGCAACCGCGTTGCTATGGGGTTTTACATGTCTTCAATTCTTTAGCTTTGTTGAGGATTTTTTTCTGAAATTTTGATATTTTATAGCCTTGTTAAACATCCTACTTCTCTCTAGGGGTTTTAAATTTCGTTTTAGCAGAAATGAGCAAGCATACAATTTATGAATTGAAAGTCATACAATTCGCGCATCTCCTGCTTGGGTACAACAGGAAAATCAAAACGTCTTTGCTGCATACTAATTTATATGCCAAATGACAGAATAGAGAACTGTCTAAACATTTTCGTAGGATTCTTTTCCGAAAGCCATTAATTTAATGCTGAAAAAGAACGGTAAATTTAACAAGACTTCACTGCGCATGCGCAGATTCTCGTTTTCAAAAACCTTCAAAATTTCCGAGCACGTTCACTGAGGGTTATTTTTTTCTAACCTAGAATATCAACAACGACCTAGTCAACATTGCTGAGCATGCTTTTTAAAAACCGAAAATAATATGACAAGTTATGGAATTTAATCCTTAAAAACAGCTCGAAAAACGTCTCATTTAAATACCAAATCCATGCTCAGTTGTCTGCTCCTTGTGTTGTAGAACAAGACTGTATAATCATAGATTTACAGTATCTTATAAATCCTTGGAAAAAAAGAGCGTTTTCTGTTTTGATGACGTCATTGTGACGTAATTTGGTGACGTCATGCTCTGACAAAGCTTTCTCCCTTACAATCACTTCCTATAAGTCCCTTCTCTTCTCTTTGAATTTTACGATTTTTTTGAGGTTTCAAATTTTCCTTAGCAACAGTCGAAATAAATATGTTAGTCCACCCTTAATATACAGTAGAACTATATTTATTACTCAGGCTACCAGTCCTTAATATAAAACTATATTTATTACTCAGGCTACCAGTCCTTAATATAAAACTATATTTATTACTCAGGCTACCTGTGCTTAATATAGAACTATATTTATTACTCAGGCTACCAGTCCTTAATATAGAACTATATTTATTACTCAGGCTACCAGTCCTTAATATAGAACTATATTTATTACTCAGGCTACCTGTGCTTAATATAGAACTATATTTATTACTCAGGCTACCTGTGCTTAATATAAAACTATATAAAATAACTATGATATAACGTGCGCTCTGATTGGCCAAAGGATGGGTATTCCGCGTGCTTTATGAGAGCACACAGCACGCACGCGCAGATATTCAAACGTTTTTGTAACAAACAAAATTGAAAACTTGCCTTAAAATCATAATTGTATTTTATAAAAGAAATAGAAAACTTGCCCGCTGTGCTATGTGCAGATTTGTAGCACTTGGGGACTGATCAGAACACTCGAGAAGTGTTGAGAAGCACTCCGCTACGCGTCGTGCTTCTCCTAATCTGCACATAGCACGCGCGCTCGTTTTCTATTTCTTCAATATTTATTACTCAGGCTACCTGTGCTTAATATAAAACTATATTTATTACTCAGGCTACCTGTGCTTAATATAGAACTATATTTATTACTCAGGCTACCAGTCCTTAATATAAAACTATATTTATTACTCAGGCTACCAGTCCTTAATATAGAACTATATTTATTACTCAGGCTACCAGTCCTTAATATAAAACTATATTTATTACTCAGGGTACCTGTGCTTAATATAGAACTATATTTATTACTCAGGCTACCTGTGCTTAATATAGAACTATATTTATTACTCAGGCTACCTGTGCTTAATATAGAACTATATTTATTACTCAGGCTACCTGTGCTTAATATAGAACTATATTTATTAATCAGGCTACCTGTGCTTAATATAGAACTATATTTATTACTCAGGCTACCAGTCCTTAATATAAAACTATATTTATTACTCAGGGTACCTGTGCTTAATATAGAACTATATTTATTACTCAGGCTACCTGTGCTTAATATAGAACTATATTTATTACTCAGGCTACCTGTGCTTAATATAGAACTATATTTATTACTCAGGCTACCTGTGTGCTAATATAGAACTATATTTATTACTCAGGCTACCTGTGCTTAATATAGAACTATATTTATTACTCAGGCTACCTGTGCTTAATATAGAACTATATTTATTAATCAGGCTACCTGTGCTTAATATAGAACTGGGTCATTCCACAGTATTGTGATACCTGAAGATCAGTTTTAGAAATGTCTTTAATTGACCCAAATTATGTTTTAAAATGTAGTCAAGAGGCTTAACTTTACTTTACAAGTGATGTTTTACTTTGACAAGTCGGCATTGTTGCATAAATTATAATGAATTATAAAAAAATCATGAAATCAGTGTTGCGGAGACTACAAATATCTTTTTTGATTGATAAACAATTAAAAGCTGAAACTTTTAGCAAAACCACTGGATATCTTCTAATACTGGTCTACTTTCCAAAACACATGGTTGAAGTTGACTGTGCTGTTACAACTATGCTGTATTTGGCTTCCAATAGTGAATTGTAGTCTCCGCAACATTTTTACACCTTAAAGTTTTGTTTATGAGTGACCAAATGAAAGAACTTTGACCCAAGTGTGATAAGTTCTAATTTACACTTAGAGATAAGTTGTACTACATCAACATGTCCTGAATTTTTTCTCATAAGGGCAAAAAATAAAATTGTTTTTCTGTTGTGGAGACTACAATTTTGTTGCGGAGACTACAACTTTTGAGAGGTAAATCTAAAATGTCAGGTACAATTTGAGCCAAACTGATAAAAGTATAATAGCAAATTTCTAGATTCATGTCTTCTCTGTATGTGAGTACAAAATACAGCAGAATCCACTGTTTTGTGGCTTAGTACAACCACTTTGCACTACATGTTTACCATTCTCAACCAATATTAGGAGACTGGGCACTAGTAAACTTCTGAGCATATGCAGTTCACATTTTTAGAGTATTGTGGGTAATTTTATTTGGCTTGACAACTTTGTAAGGTATGTCAGACCTAAATTTCTCAGTGAATTTCACTTTCTCTAGCAGTACTGAAATGTTTTGATTTCTATTACATGATGTAGTCTCCGCAACGTACAAATGTAGTCTCCGCAACAGCACCATCATTTAAAATTGTAATTGTGATGGGAATACATGCATACAAGTTAAATGGTTTGGCATCACATTAAACCAGATAGCATGCCATAAAGTTTATGACAGACAGACACTGTAAATTATCCCAGATTCAGATTACTTGATGTGTAGTGTGGTATAATCGACTAGATCGAGCAAATTGACAGAATCTGTACATGTACTTGATTGCATTGTGTCTTTTACTCATTATAGTAATTGAATTTTGCTTGTGATATTGTCACATTGTGCTCAAACTTCAAAATTTGTTCTTAACTGCTTAGTCCTTGTTGTTAATTGCTGCATTTGAATCAAAGTACCTGATGTAGTCTCCGCAACGTAGTCTCCGCAACAGCACCACCATTTATAATTATGGGTTATGATGGGAATATGAGGAATAGATGTTAAATGTGATGGTATTTATATAAGCTAGATAGAAAGCCCTTTAATGTAAAGCAGACAGACATTTCAGATTTATCATAGATTCAGAGAACTTTTCACATTAGTGTGATGTATTGAAAATCAAGATTTTTCTGTGTAGTCTCCGCAACAGCCATATAACTTAGTGTGACATTCCAATCATGTGATTAGGGGTGAATCATACTACTCTTGTTCATAGCTCTAATAGACCTCCACCATACAAAAGTGGAATGAATCTCCCATGCAGTCTAGATTTCAAGATATATAATGGGAAAAGTCTCTGAATGTAGTCTCCGCAACAGACGACTTACTGTGGAATGACCCAACTATATTTATTACTCAGGCTACCAGTCCTTAATATAAAACTATATTTATTACTCAGGCTACCAGTCCTTAATATAGAACTATATTTATTACTCAGGCTACCAGTCCTTAATATAAAACTATATTTATTACTCAGGCTACCTGTGCTTAATATAAAACTATATAAAATAACTATGATATAACGCGCGCTCTGATTGGCCAAAGGATGGGTATTCCGCGTGCTTTATGAGAGCACACAGCACGCGCGCGCAGATATTCAAACATTTTTGTAACGAACAAAATTGAAAACTTGCCTTAAAATCATAATTGTATTTTATAAAAGAAATAGAAAACTTGCCCGCTGTGCTATGTGCAGATTTGTAGCACTTGGGGACTGATCAGAACACTCGAGAAGTGTTGAGAAGCACTCCGCTACGCGTCGTGCTTCTCCTAATCTGCACATAGCACGCGTGCTCGTTTTCTATTTCTTCAATATTTATTACTCAGGCTACCTGTGCTTAATATAAAACTATATTTATTACTCAGGCTACCTGTGCTTAATATAAAACTATATTTATTACTCAGGCTACCTGTGCTTAATATAGAACTATATTTATTACTCAGGCTACCAGTCCTTAATATAGAACTATATTTATTACTCAGGCTACCTGTGCTTAATATAGAACTATATTTATTACTCAGGCCACCTGTGCTTAATATAGAACTATATTTATTACTCAGGCTACCTGTGCTTAATATAGAACTATATTTATTACTCAGGCTACCTGTGCTTAATATAGAACTATATTTATTACTCAAGCTACCTGTGCTTAATATAAAACTATATTTATTACTCAGGCTACCTGTGCTTAATATAGAGCTATATTTATTACTCAGGCTACCTGTGCTTAATATAGAACTATATTTATTACTCAGGGTACCTGTGCTTAATATAGAACTATATTTATTTCTCAGGCTACCAGTCCTTAATATAAAACTATATTTATTACTCAGGCTACCAGTCCTTAATATAAAACTATATTTATTACTCAGGCTACCTGTGCTTAATATAGAACTATATTTATTACTCAGGCTACCTGTGCTTAATATAAAACTATATTTATTACTCAGGCTACCTGTGCTTATATATAAAACTATATTTATTACTCAGGCTACCTGTGCTTAATATAGAACTATATTTATTACTCAGGCTACCTGTGCTTAATATAGAACTATATTTATTACTCAGGCTACCTGTGCTTAATATAGAACTATATTTATTACTCAGGCTACCTGTGCTTAATATAGAACTATATTTATTACTTCAGGCCACCTGTGCTTAATATAAAACTATATTTATTACTCAGGCTACCAGTCCTTAATATAGAACTATATTTATTACTCAGGCTACCAGTCCTTAATATAGAACTATATTTATTACTCAGGCTACCTGTGCTTAATATAGAACTATATTTATTACTCAGGCTACCTGTGCTTAATATAAAACTATATAAAATAACTATGATATAACGCGCGCTCTGATTGGCCAAAGGATGGGTATTCCGCGTGCTTTATGAGAGCACACAGCACGTGCGCGCAGATATTCAAACATTTTTGTAACAAACAAAATTGAAAACTTGCCTTAAAATCATAATTGTATTTTATAAAAGAAATAGAAAACTTGCCCGCTGTGCTATGTGCAGATTTGTAGCACTTGGGGACTGATCAGAACACTCGAGAAGTGTTGAGAAGCACTCCGCTACGCGTCGTGCTTCTCCTAATCTGCACATAGCACGCGCGCTCGTTTTCTATTTCTTCAATATTTATTACTCAGGCTACCAGTCCTTAATATAAAACTATATTTATTACTCAGGCTACCAGTCCTTAATATAAAACTATATTTATTACTCAGGCTACCTGTGCTTAATATAGAACTATATTTATTACTCAGGCTACCAGTGCTACCAGTCCTTAATATAAAACTATATTTATTACTCAGGCTACCTGTGCTTAATATAGAACTATATTTATTACTCAGGCTACCAGTCCTTAATATAAAACTATATTTATTACTCAGGCTACCTGTGCTTAATATAGAACTATATTTATTACTCAGGCTACCTGTGCTTAATATAAAACTATATTTATTACTCAGGCTACCTGTGCTTAATATAGAACTATATTTATTACTCAGGCTTCCAGTCCTTAATATAAAACTATACTTATTACTCAGGCTACCTGTGCTTAATATAGAACTATATTTATTACTCAGGCTACCTGTGCTTAATATAAAACTATATTTATTACTCAGGCTACCTGTGCTTAATATAGAACTATATTTATTACTCAGGCTACCTGTGCTTAATATAGAACTATATTTATTACTCAGGCTACCTGTGGTAGCACAAGTCTTAATCTGCAGACAGTGTCTTATTTTTCATGTTGCAAAATGCAAAAGTCACCTGATATTCCCGGAATCCCAGGATTACTTTGCGTGTTGATAAAGATCGGTTTACATGTCGGCATGTTTATACTGTCACCATTTTGTCGATTAGTTCAAGTTATGGACCCTCGTTTCTCAAACCCCCCCCCCCCCCCCCCCCAACACTTTTTTATGTCCCCATGTGGTCAGTGAAAACAACTTGGTCCATAACTGATGATATGGACCTCACACTTGGTTAATAAGAGGTACATGTATATCAATAAAATATTGGTATGATTTTATTTCCAAGGATTTTTTATATTCCAAAACATTACTTTCAGATGTTTGTATTTGTTTAACTTTGGTTAGTGATCATTTTGAGGAGTACTTACATGTAAAGGTGTTCTTAAGAGTGAAAATGCCTGAAAGAATTGAGAATTGACATTCAACTAAAAAAAAAATTGAATTTTTTATTTTTTATTTTATTATTCACCATATCATTCCGTTCAATGATCTATTTTAGGGAAAAATACTAAAAAGTGCCAGAGAATTTTATTTTAGGAATAATTTGCAGTTTCAAAAAAAACAGTTTGACAAGTTCTACAATTTTTCAGCCAAATTACAATGTATGAGGCAAATTTGAGTCTGTGTATTTACCGTTTGCTCTACAACAATGATGTTAAGCTCATGTGATAAACGTTTCGTGGTCTTTCCAACTATAGTATTTATTTTTCTGTAACTTCTGGAGATGTTGCATACTGAATAGTGCATTCCAAGACCAAAGGGCATTGTGGGTCTCATTCATTTGAAATAATCAGTAAATATAGAGCGATTTGCTCGCTATATGGAGCTAGTATATTGTTTCTGATGGAATACACTGAAAATAAAATAAATTATTATTATTTATTTTATTTTAGACAATATTACATGAGATCCAAAATGCACTTCGGTCTTGGAATACACTACATGTATTTAGTTCGCAGTATTCAGTATGAAGCGTTATTTGAAATAATAATAATAAGGGTCGTTCTTATATTATATAGCGCATTTCACATTCGTCCCAATGCGCTTTACAACCGACAAAGTTTGAGGTACAAAAAAGCGATCTGGTACCTAAAATTTCCATATATAATTTAATAATGTCGTAGTCCTGAAAGCTTCACTTTTGTTCTTTTAGTTGAGAAAGTGCCAGCCTCTAACTCGCAATGCAGCATTTTTGGGAAATAAAACTACATGTATAAGGTCATGGAATGTCCAAATTAGCATTAATTTCGACCTATCGGCAACATTTTTCTCGACAACAATTTTGTATCTTCAACCTAGTTTTAATAAAAATAAAAATAAAAACTGCCAAGCTTTCAGGCTAAGCGCCCATCTTCAGGGCTAAATGCTTAAAATCTAATTACAACGGCTATAAGTATACGAACACAAACAAACGCCACCAAACAAGCAAGCTCGTGCGCAACAAACTGAACAAGCTCGCGCAAAGCAAGCAGAATCGTACAACGCTAAAGTTACTGAATACAGAGTAAATAGAAAGAATGAAAAAGGTCAATGAGGAATAGAAAATGAAATATTAACTAAAGAATTGAAAATAATAAATAGAAAGTTAGCCAAAAAACGAAACCAGTGCGCGATGAACTATAAAAACAGAATAAAATTGAGTAAACGAATGATTGAATAAAAGAATGAACGAATGAATGAATGAATGAACGAATGGATGAACAAATAAATGAATGAACGAAAGGATGAACGAATGAATGAATGAATAAATGAAATAATGAATGAACGTATGAAAGAATAAATGAACTAGTGAATGAAAGAAAGAGCGAGTAAATGAATGAATGGATGAATAAAAATATAAATAAATAGACTGCACAATTATTGCTTGTTAATTAGTGGCATGTAGGTGGATGGCAAAATCCTTCCACTGTCTCTGTTAGTGATGGAGTCATTGTGACTGGCAATGTGCCAAGACTCCAGCCACTTTCTTTGATGCCATCTACTCTCTTTTCCAATAATCTTAATATTCTTCCAGGAAATTCCATGTCCTGTTTCATGGGCATGTTCTGCTAATGCGGATTTTTCTGGTTTGCTGAGCCTAACACTTGACTGGTGTTCTTTCTGTCGTGTTAGTAACGATCTTCCAGTTTCGCCGATATAAACAGCATCACATTCACCACATGGAACAGAGTATATAACACCTGTCATCTTCTCCAATGGGATGGCATCTTTAGGTTTCGACAACGTGTATTTAAAGGTGGTGTGGGGCTTGATACATGACTTGATGTTGTGTTGACCAAGCACACGTTGGATTCTCTCTGTAACACCTTGTATGTACGGTAGTACAGCAAAACCAACATGTTCTACTTTGGATGTTTGTACAGCCACTTGTGAAGTCGATGTACGAGAAAACTTTCTCAGAAAACTCTTATCCATTACTGTACAAGGCCTAAGTTCTAATATGATGACGTTCTTGTTCTTTATGATGTTCATTCGAAATCAGACTGTCAACTCTGTGGAAAAGGGTTTGGACAACCGCGGCTTTGTGTTGTGGTGGATGGTGACTACTAAAGTGTAGTTTGTTGCGCACGAGCTTGCTTGTTTGGTGGCGTTTGTTTGTGTTCGTATACTTGTAGCCGTTGTAATTAGATTTTAAGCATTTAGCCCTGAATGAAGATAGGCGCTTAGCCCGAAAGCTTGGCAGTTTTTTTTAATTAAAACTAAGGTTGAAGATACAAAATTGTTGTCATGAATTATCCAACTTACAAACCAACATTAGATTTAACATTTTTCTCATTGAAACTCAAAACTTAAAGCCAAAACACAACTACATTGTATCTTGCACTTTTAGTTGATCTCTGATGATGGAAAATTATCTTCCAGTGCACAGGAATAATTTCAACCATATAATGTATGTTCTTGTCAGTGTACTGTAGTCAGAATAATTATAAACAATTTTAACAATAATTAATTACAGTATATCTAATAAAACTGTCAAGGTTACAAATGTTCTTGTCAGTGTAGTCAGAATGTAATCAATTTTAACAATAATGTATTTATTATATCCAGGGTAATAAATCACTTGGACGATCATTAAGAGGTTTACTTCAAGAGTACAACACAGTTGGTACCCCAGGCTACCCCTCCCCTTTAGATCGGATTCGTGGTGGAAAAGATGAAAGGGCAAAAGAACTTGGTATTCTGACTGAACTACAAGACTCAATGGATTTAAATGCAACATTTCCCAAGATGCTAAGGCAGAAAGTCTTCAAAGATGAAGACAGGGATACTCGTAACAAACCCTCACTTCAACAGATAGCAGGTTGGATATCTGAGTATTTGGTTGACTGATTGATTGATATACAATGCAATACAATAACTTTGATATAGTGACTGATTGATTGATATAGTGACTGATTGATTGATATAGTGACTGATTGATTGATATAGTGACTGATTGATTGATATAGTGAATGATTGATTGATATAGTGAATGATTGATTGATTAATAGGACCGATTAAGGACTACTGTCTGAATCATGTACATGTAACAGTTAATCATTTAAAAATGTACTTCTTCATTTAAAAATGTACTTTTCTGATAAGATGACCTTTGCGGGATACATCTCGTGGCTCAACCAATAAGAAGCCTTAAAATCCATGGGTGATCCGAGATAGGGGATGAGAACGCGGATGAGCCAATCACATCAAAGATTAGTAATTTGATATTTAGGTTTACGGGATGGTTCCGTGTTTCAACCAATCACTAGCTTCATACACGATTAACTAATTACACGAGCAATGACAGATGGATTCCTTATGGCCTGTTAGCGATGTTACTTCTCTAAAACACATCTCAGATGTTCATTGTGAAGTGACACAACTACAACATTATGTTAGAGTTTTGATTTTAGTCGTTTATTCAAATCTCTTACAGTGCTTTACATACAAACTAAATTTATAAGTACTTTGAAATCCAATACTTTACAAATACCGACGTTTCCTTTAGAGCAATATCAATGCTTCCTTTAGTGCATTTGCGCTCAGTTACTTGAGATTCAATGTTCAAAGCACGTTGGTGTGTCATGGCAGGGATGCCATGACATAATGTGCAAACACTCTATCAAATTCCTAGTTTCAATTTTACCATTCACATTTCATGATCTTGAATTCGGTTTTATCCTTACAAGCACTAAAGAAATGATTGTATATCCGAGTCTGTATGTCCTGCTACTTGATTGTTACTTGATAGACGTTCTGTCCAAGTTTGTGGGATGAGAACGCAGATGAGCCAATCACATCAAAGATTAGTAATTTGATATTTAGGTTTACGGGATGGTTCCGTGTTTCAACCAATCACTAGCTTCATACACGATTAACTAATTACACGAGCGATGACAGATGGATTCCTTATGGCCTGTTAGCGATGTTACTTCTCTAAAAACACATCTCAGATGTTCATTGTGAAGTGACACAACTACAACATTATGTTAGAGTTTTGATTTTAATCGTTTATTCAAATCTCTTACAGTGCTTTACATACAAACTAAATTAAAAAATACTTTGAAATCTTACAAATACCGATGTTTCCTTTAGAGCGATATCGATGTTTCCTTTAGTGCATTTGCACTCAGTTACTTGAGCTTCAATGTTCAAAGCATGTTGGTGTGTCATGGCAGGAATGCCTTGACATAATGTGCAAACACTCTATCAAATTCCTAGTTTCAATTTTACCATTCACGTTTCATAATCTTGAATTCGGTTTTATCCTTACAAGCACTAAAGAAATGCAGTGATTGTATGTCCTGCTACTTGATTGTTACTTGATAGACGTTCTGTCCAAGTTTGTGGGATGAGAACGCGGATGAGCCAATCACATGAAGGATTAGTAAAATGATATTTATGCCTACGGGATAGTTCCATGTTTCATCCAATCACTAATTACACGAGCAATGACAGATGTCCAGTTTCCTTGTGGCCCATTAGTGATGTTCTCCAGAAATAAAAAAAATAAAAAAAATAAAAAATGATCAGTGTATGTCCTGCTACTTGATTGTTACTTGATAGACGTTCTGTCCAAGTTCATGAAAGTTTGAATGGTCGACTTACAATTAAACATGTCAATAAGCTTCTGTTCACTGATTTTCGTTCACTGAAATATGTATTATACGTATTAGATATTTTAGCATGAATGTAACGAAATTCACGATATTTCAACCAAAACACTCATCACAAGGGTCACAAAGGTCACAAACAACTGCTACAAATTACTGATTTTATTCCACTCTGACTGTTGGAGAGAATTATTTTCAGCATTGGCAAACTCTGATTTCTGACAGTATTTCAATTTTGTGGAGTTTTTTTAAAACTGAATTAGACTTTCTAAAATCTCTTATCAGCCGTTCTTTGTGGTTGCGTTTTCACTATGCATTTTAGGTTTGCTGACTGTTTGTATTCACTGAGAACCTTTTGTAAGGTTATGAAGAACATATCTGATTACAAACAGTCTCTTCGAAGAAATGCCTGGAGAGAAAACACTTGTCATTACATCGCTACTGACTTAATTGTTACAGTATTTAGTTAAAAACCGATGTGAATTTCTTCAAAACTCTGCAATTTCGATCTTTTTAATAGTCCTTTACGAACGTCTGTTGTGTGCTACGAGAGATTACATGCATAAATAAACTGACAGATATCTGTCAACCGGTTTACTGTGAGTGGCTGCTGTGTTTACTTGGAGAAGTTAAACAATCTTGCTAGGTATAGTCTAACTTTGGTGTGATTTCCGTTGTTTTAGAGAAAGTGAAAACACTCTGCATTAACTTTTTCTATTGTAGCAGTTGTTTGTGACCCTTGTGATGAGTGTTTTTGTTGAAATATCGTGAATTTCGCTACATTCACAGTCTAAAATATCTAATACGTATAATACATATTTCAGTGAACGAAAATCAGTGAACATAAGCTTATTGACATGTCTTAATTGTAACTACACCATTCAAACTTTCATGAATGCATTTCTGGAGAACATCGCATGGGCCACAAGGAATCCATCTGTCACAGAACCATCCCGTAAACTTAAATATCAAATTACTAATCTTTGATGTGATTGGCTCATCCGCGTTCTCATCCCACAAACTTGGACAGAACGTCTATCAAGTAACAATCAAGTAGCAGGACATACAATCACTGCATTTCTTTAGTGCTTGTAAGGATAAAACCGAATTCAAGATTATGAAACGTGAATGGTAAAATTGAAACTAGGAATTTGATAGAGTGTTTGCACATTATGTCATGGCATCCCTGCCATGACACACCAACATGCTTTGAACATTGAATCTCAAGTAACTGAGTGCAAATGCACTAAAGGAAACATCGATATCGCTCTAAAGGAAACATCGGTATTTGTAAGATTTCAAAGTATTTTTTAATTTAGTTTGTATGTAAAGCACTGTAAGAGATTTGAATAAACGATTAAAATCAAAACTCTAACATAATGTTGTAGTTGTGTCACTTCACAATGAACATCTGAGATGTGTTTTTAGAGAAGTAACATCGCTAACAGGCCATAAGGAATCCATCTGTCATTGCTCGTGTAATTAGTTAATCGTGTATGAAGCTAGTGATTGGTTGAAACACGGAACCATCCCGTAAACCTAAATATCAAATTACTAATCTTTGATGTGATTGGCTCATCCGCGTTCTCATCCCACAAACTTGGACAGAACGTCTATCAAGTAACAATCAAGTAGCAGGACATACAGACTCGGATATACAATCATTTCTTTAGTGCTTGTAAGGATAAAACCGAATTCAAGATCATGAAACGTGAATGGTAAAATTGAAACTAGGAATTTGATAGAGTGTTTGCACATTATGTCATGGCATCCCTGCCATGACACACCAACGTGCTTTGAACATTGAATCTCAAGTAACTGAGCGCAAATGCACTAAAGGAAGCATTGATATTGCTCTAAAGGAAACGTCGGTATTTGTAAAGTATTGGATTTCAAAGTACTTATAAATTTAGTTTGTATGTAAAGCACTGTAAGAGATTTGAATAAACGACTAAATTCAAAACTCTAACATAATGTTGTAGTTGTGTCACTTCACAATGAACATCTGAGATGTGTTTTTAGAGAAGTAACATCGCTAACAGGCCATAAGGAATCCATCTGTCATCGCTCGTGTAATTAGTTAATCGTGTATGAAGCTAGTGATTGGTTGAAACACGGAACAATCCCGTAAACCTAAATATCAAATTACTAATCTTTGATGTGATTGGCTCACCCGCGTTCTCATCCCGTATCTCGGATCACCCATGGATTTTAAGGCTTCTTATTGGTTGAGCCACGAGATGTATCCCGCAAAGGTCATCTTATCAGAAAAGTACATTTTTAAATGAAGAAGTACATTTTTAAATGATTAACTGTTATGTATATTTAATTATGTATGATTGTGTACTCCAATGAAGGACTGGACATGTACATGTATCTTCACTGTTCTTTTACAACAAGTTCAAATATAATTTTAGAAACATTGGGTAACAACAACAACAAATGTTTCTATTTCATAATTACACTGTGGCAAGGGTTAATAACAGGGCTCACGCCCCAATTGAAAATTGGCCCTTATATTAAAAGGGAAAGCAATGAGAATGTGGAGGGTAGGTGTCATTGGTTGCAGCAATCTGGCAAGCAAGCAAGGCAAGCAAAGCAAAGCAGTTATCATGGCAACCAAGCCACGGGTCATCCCCCCGGCACCTATCACACTGAATCTCTTACCAATAGTCCACATCGGGCAGAATGCTATTGTTTTCGGCGACATTTACTTACTCACGCTAAAATGCAAGCAGTTGGAATAATTAGTATGGATGATTGACTACGTTGATTTTGATTGGTTAACAACTATCACTTCAGGGACTACGGTATTCCCAGCCTACGTTTTGACAGCTGTCAATTTTACTGCTTTGGGAACGTAAAATTCCCTGTGGTCGTTAAATCTCTCATAAGCAAATTATAACCTTGCGCCCCAGCTACAAAAACTTATTGCATGATTATTGACTTGTTTATGTATAAAGTTCTAAAGCCGATAATAACGACACAACAGTCTTTACAAGAATTATGTTTCTTTACGTTTTTCGATTCGATGTTTATTAGAGAATAACATAAGATTCACTTCACAAAGATTTTGAACTTGGCGCCTTTAAAAAATAACTGAACTGATCCAATGTCGTGAAGGGAATCTGTCATTGAGTGACGCAAGACTGAGATCAAGTCAGTTCTATGAATAACACACATAACCTAAGAAAACTTATACCATTTGGAAGCTTGCAACTTACACTTTAACTTTTTAAGTCAGTTTCTGATGCGTTTTTAATGTGTACGACGAAAACCGAAGGATAAAGTTTCAACTCGGCTTGTGTTTATAAGTGACGCTTTACTACTAAGGTAGCTGGCAAGACTGAGATCAAGTCATTCTACGAAAAACACACATAACCTAAGAAAACTTATACCATTTGGAAGCTTGCAACTTACACTTTAACTTTTTAAGTCAGTTTCTGATGCGTTTTTAATGTGTACGACGAAAACCGAAGGATAAAGTTTCAACTCGGTTTGTGTTTATAAGTGACGCTTTACTACTAAGGTAGCCGGCAAGACTGAGATCAAGTCATTCTACGAAACACCAAACGAAAGCTTTTGTTCAAGAGGTGCTATCATGATGCCAACCGTGGTTCTGATGGGCGGAGCTTAGTCTCTCTGCTGATACTCCCGGGAGATTTAACTCACCTAATGAGTATGCGTTTTGAGTAAGTTCCAGAGTGCAAAGTGTTGGAGTATGTTTAGCTACATGTAGCAATATAAATGGTGGCCAAAGCCAGCAATAGACCATGTGACCAAGCAAACATCACAGATAACTGCTGACCTGCAGTCTCTCATAGCCAGCAATAGACCATGTGACCAAGCAAACATCACAGATAACTGCTGACCTGCAGTCTCTCATAGCCAGCAATAGACCATGTGACCAAGCAAACATCACAGATAACTGCTGACCTGCAGTCTCTCATAGCCAGCAATAGACCATGTGACCAAGCAAACATCACAGATAACTGCTGACCTGCAGTATCTCATCGTTAACTTTGATTACTAAATTAATCACATTTAACAAATACTTGTAAGCAATTAATAATTAAATAGGAAAGAAGGAAAGGAAAACTTGATCACACTTACACATGTAGTATCAAAATACAGAGATTTCAAATGGGTTGGTAGTCAGCAAGTTTATCTGTAAAGAAAGAGCAGATCTAAATGAGTTTAAGCTTCTTTTACAAGAAGAGGGCAGAGTATTCCATAGGACTACGGCTCTGGGAAAACAATCTGAAATTTATAGTTTTGTTTACTATGGGTAGTGATTGGGAGGTTATACATATAGGTTATTATCCTATACATATTACATCTCAGCCAATCAGAGCTCACCATTTCTATGAAATACAGAGCGGTATTTCATAGATTTTTCTATGAAATACAGAGCGGTATTTCATAGTTTGTATTAGCCAATCAAAATGTTGTAAATTTTTCCCGCTTTTTTCTTCCACTGGACGCGCTCGCGTCGTGATGCTACATTTACCAATCTTTGCATAAAAATTGTTTTTAATTTCGAAATCCAAACTCATTCAATAAGCGATTCAAAGCTTTATAAACATGGCTTCAAGTTCGAGAAATAATTCAAATCTTCCTTCACTCTCAGAAGAAGCGTTAGAAAACAACAGTTGACACGACGAATTCGAAATTCATAGCATTTATTTCTCAGGAACCGTGCAACGAAACTCGAAAAGCTAAGTAGAAACGACTTGACAGTTTTAATTGTTGATGTAATATGTATAGGATAATATGGTTATTCCATGGTTTTCTATGGAATACGGGCGATAATTTCACTCAAAAATTATATTATTTTAGTATACAACTCGCCTAAAGGCTCGTTGTATACCAAATAATAAAATTTTTTCGTGAAATATTCGCTCGTATTCCATAGAAAACCATGGAATAACCAATAATTATTTTAACAGTTAGAGTTGTGTAATACGGCTGGATATTTTTACGAGTCTGGCTCGTCAAAATACAAGCAGACGAGTAAAAATGTCCAGCCGTATTACACAACCCTAATTGTAATAAATTGTTTATTATACGGCAACAAAATTAACCAAAAAACGCTTATTTGTTAGTGTACAAAAGTTTTTTTTGTGTTTTGTTTGTGAATGCTCGCGCTATCATACAATCGATACGCCATCGAGCGCGCGCTCAAGAGATTTTTCCTTTTATCTGCTTTTTTTATCACCAAAAAGATTGTTGTTTTTCTCTTATTTTCTACAAAGGTTTCATTAAAAAGTTGTTGTGTGTTTCCCTATTTACTTTAGAAGTACTTTTCTGTGGTTTTTTAGTGTCTTTTTTCCCCCCAATGAAAACAAAACTGGTTCTGCAAACCGGTTTGCAAACCGTGTAATAACACCCATTGAATAACGCCGTATATTTGCACTCGAAAAGGCTTGTATTTGTACTTGAAAACCGTGCGTCGTATAATAAATACAGCTTATTAGATGTTTTCTCGGGTATTACGGGCTGATATTTTACGAGTTGCAAACATATTTTTCCGAGCCTGCAGGGCGAGGAAAAATGCGAGCAACGAGTAAAATGTCAGCCTGTAATACCCGAGAAAACATCTAATGAGGGATTTATTATATAACTGTGACGTAATTTTATCTGAATATTGTTTTTTGAGTTTTTTGAGTTGTGAACAGGGCATTACGGATTTCTACAGGCCATTAATGTCTCATATCGGCCCTCAAAAATGACCAAATTTGGTAAAATTACGTCACAGATATATAATAAATTGTGTTATTATTGTCAGTGATATACATGTACTCTCTTTAAATCATCCTTATTTGTTTAATTGATTGACTTTAATAGGTGATTCACTACATAGTTTTAGCTATTCTACTGGCCACTGGAGGGGTTCATTCATTACATCAAATAGCCCATCCAAACTGAATTCTTCATGGCAGTTTTACAACTTTGTTGGTGGTGCTGCAACTGGTTCTGTATTCCCTACTACTGTCAGAAACCCTGTAAGTAGTGCAGTACATCATTCCATTGTTACTATTATCAGAAACCCTGTAAGTAGTGCAGTACATCATTCCATTGTTACTATTATCAGAAACCCTGTAAGTAGTGCAGTACATCATTCCATTGGTTACTATTATCAGAAACCCTGTAAGTAATGCAGTACATCATTCCATTGTTACTATTATCAGAAACCCTGTAAGTAATGCAGTACATCATTCCATTGTTACTATTATCAGAAACCCTGTAAGTAATGCAGTACATCATTCCATTGTTACTATTATCAGAAACCCTGTAAGTAGTGCAGTACATCATTCCATTGTTACTATTATCAGAAACCCTGTAAGTAGTGCAGTACATCATTCCATTGTTACTATTATCAGAAACCCTGTAAGTAGTGCAGTACATCATTCCATTGTTACTATTATCAGAAACCCTGTAAGTAAGTAGTGCAGTACATCATTCCATTGTTACTATTATCAGAAACCCTGTAAGTAGTGCAGTACATCATTCCATTGTTACTATTATCAGAAACCCTGTAAGTAGTGCAGTACATCATTCCATTGTTACTATTATCAGAAACCCTGTAAGTAGTGCAGTACATCATTCCATTGTTACTATTATCAGAAACCCTGTAAGTAGTGCAGTACATCATTCCATTGTTACTATTATCAGAAACCCTGTAAGTAGTGCAGTACATCATTCCATTGTTACTATTATCAGAAACCCTGTAAGTAGTGCAGTACATCATTCCATTGTTACTATTATCAGAAACCCTGTAAGTAGTGCAGTACATCATTCCATTGTTACTATTATCAGAAACCCTGTAAGTAGTGCAGTACATCATTCCATTGTTACTATTATCAGAAACCCTGTAAGTAGTGCAGTACATCATTCCATTGTTACTATTATCAGAAACCCTGTAAGTAGTGCAGTACATCATTCCATTGTTACTATTATCAGAAACCCTGTAAGTAGTGCAGTACATCATTCCATTGTTACTATTATCAGAAACCCTGTAAGTAGTGCAGTACATCATTCCATTGTTACTATTATCAGAAACCCTGTAAGTAGTGCAGTACATCATTCCATTGTTACTATTATCAGAAACCCTGTAAGTAGTGCAGTACATCATTCCATTGTTACTATTATCAGAAACCCTGTAAGTAGTGCAGTACATCATTCCATTGTTACTATTATCATTGTTACTATTATCAGAAACCCTGTAAGTAGTGCAGTACATCATTCCATTGTTACTATTATCAGAAACCCTGTAAGTAGTGCAGTACATCATTCCATTGTTACTATTATCAGAAACCCTGTAAGTAGTGCAGTACATCATTCCATTGTTACTATTATCAGAAACCCTGTAAGTAGTGCAGTACATCATTCCATTCTTACTATTATCAGAAACCCTGTAAGTAGTGCAGCAGTACATCATTCCATTGTTACTATTATCAGAAACCCTGTAAGTAGTGCAGTACATCATTCCATTGTTACTATTATCAGAAAACCCTGTAAGTAGTGCAGTACATCATTCCATTGTTACTATTATCAGAAACCCTGTAAGTAGTGCAGTACATCATTCCATTGTTACTATTATCAGAAACCCTGTAAGTAGTGCAGTGCAGTACATTCCATTCCATTGTTACTATTATCAGAAACCCTGTAAGTAGTGCAGTACATCATTCCATTGTTACTATTATCAGAAACCCTGTAAGTAGTGCAGTACATCATTCCATTGTTACTATTATCAGAAACCCTGTAAGTAGTGCAGTACATCATTCCATTGTTACTATTATTCCAGTTACTATTATCAGAAACCCTGTAAGTAGTGCAGTACATCATTCCATTGTTACTATTATCAGAAACCCTGTAAGTAGTGCAGTACATCATTCCATTGTTACTATTATCAGAAACCCTGTAAGTAGTGCAGTACATCATTCCATTGTTACTACTATTATCAGAAACCCTGTAAGTAGTAGTGCAGTACATCATTCCATTGTTACTATTATCAGAAACCCTGTAAGTAGTGCAGTACATCATCATTTCATTATTGTATACTATTATCAGAAACCCTGTAAGTAGTGCAGTACATCATTCCATTGTTACTATTATCAGAAACCCTGTAAGTAGTGCAGTACATCATTCCATTGTTACTATTATCAGAAACCCTGTAAGTAGTGCAGTACATCATTCCATTGTTACTATTATCAGAAACCCTGTAAGTAGTGCAGTACATCATTCCATTGTTACTATTATCAGAAACCCTGTAAGTAGTGCAGTACATCATTCCATTGTTACTATTATCAGAAACCCTGTAAGTAGTGCAGTACATCATCATTCCATTGTTACTATTATCAGAAACCCTGTAAGTAGTGCAGTACATCATTCCATTGTTACTATTATCAGAAACCCTGTAAGTAGTGCAGTACATCATTCCATTGTTACTATTATCAGAAACCCTGTAAGTAGTGCAGTACATCATTCCATTGTTACTATTATCATTGTTACTATTATCAGAAACCCTGTAAGTAGTGCAGTACATCATTCCATTGTTACTATTATCAGAAACCCTGTAAGTAGTAGTGCAGTACATCATTCCATTGTTACTATTATCAGAAACCCTGTAAGTAGTGCAGTACATCATTCCATTGTTACTATTATCAGAAACCCTGTAAGTAGTGCAGTACATCATTCCATTGTTACTATTATCAGAAACCCTGTAAGTAGTGCAGTACATCATTCCATTGTTACTATTATCAGAAACCCTGTAAGTAGTGCAGTACATCATTCCATTGTTACTATTATCAGAAACCCTGTAAGTAGTGCAGTACATCATTCCATTGTTACTATTATCAGAAACCCTGTAAGTAGTGCAGTACATCATTCCATTGTTACTATTATCAGAAACCCTGTAAGTAGTGCAGTGCAGTACATCATTCCATTGTTACTATTATCAGAAACCCTGTAAGTAGTGCAGTACATCATTCCATTGTTACTATTATCAGAAACCCTGTAAGTAGTGCAGTACATCATTCCAATTGTTACTATTATCATTGTTACTATTATCAGAAACCCTGTAAGTAGTGCAGTACATCATTCCATTGTTACTATTATCAGAAACCCTGTAAGTAGTGCAGTACATCATTCCATTGTTACTATTATCAGAAACCCTGTAAGTAGTGCAGTACATCATTCCATTGTTACTATTATCAGAAACCCTGTAAGTAGTGCAGTACATCATTCCATTGTTACTATTATCAGAAACCCTGTAAGTAGTGCAGTACATCATTCCATTGTTACTATTATCAGAAACCCTGTAAGTAGTGCAGTACATCATTCCATTGTTACTATTATCAGAAACCCTGTAAGTAGTGCAGTACATCATTCCATTGTTACTATTATCAGAAACCCTGTAAGTAGTGCAGTACATCATTCCATTGTTACTATTATCAGAAACCCTGTAAGTAGTGCAGTACATCATTCCATTGTTACTATTATCAGAAACCCTGTGTTACTATTATCAGAAACCCTGTAAGTAGTGCAGTACATCATTCCATTGTTACTATTATCAGAAACCCTGTAAGTAGTGCAGTACATCATTCCATTGTTACTATTATCAGAAACCCTGTAAGTAGTGCAGTACATCATTCCATTGTTACTATTATCAGAAACCCTGTAAGTAGTGCAGTACATCATTCCATTGTTACTATTATCAGTAGTGCAAACCCTGTAATCCCTGTAAGTAGTGCAGTACATCATTCCATTGTTACTATTATCAGAAACCCTGTAAGTAGTGCAGTACATCATTCCATTGTTACTATTATCAGAAACCCTGTAAGTAGTGCAGTACATCATTCCATTGTTACTATTATCAGAAACCCTGTAAGTAGTGCAGTACATCATTCCATTGTTACTATTATCAGAAACCCTGTAAGTAGTGCAGTACATCATTCCATTGTTACTATTATCAGAAACCCTGTAAGTAGTGCAGTACATCATTCCATTGTTACTATTATCAGAAACCCTGTAAGTAGTGCAGTACATCATTCCATTGTTACTATTATCAGAAACCCTGTAAGTAGTGCAGTACATCATTCCATTGTTACTATTATCAGAAACCCTGTAAGTAGTGCAGCATTGTACTATTATCAGAAACCCATGCAGTACATTCCATTGTTACTATTATCAGAAACCCTGTAAGTAGTGCAGTACATCATTCCATTGTTACTATTATCAGAAACCCTGTAAGTAGTGCAGTACATCATTCCATTACTATTATCAGAAACCCATTGTTACTATTATCAGAAACCCTGTAAGTAGTGCAGTACATCATTCCATTGTTACTATTATCAGAAACCCTGTAAGTAGTGCAGTACATCATTCCATTGTTACTATTATCAGAAACCCTGTAAGTAGTGCAGTACATCATTCCATTGTTACTATTATCAGAAACCCTGTAAGTAGTGCAGTACATCATTCCATTGTTACTATTATCAGAAACCCTGTAAGTAGTACATCATTCCATTGCTGTAAGTAGTGCAGTACATCATTCCATTGTTACTATTATCAGTAGTGCAAACCCTGTAAGTAAGTGCAGTACATCATTCCATTGTTACTATTATCAGAAACCCTGTAAGTAGTGCAGTACATCATTCCATTGTTACTATTATCAGAAACCCTGTAAGTAGTGCAGTACATCATTCCATTGTTACTATTATCAGAAACCCTGTAAGTAGTGCAGTACATCATTCCATTGTTACTATTATCAGAAACCCTGTAAGTAGTGCAGTACATCATTCCATTGTTACTATTATCAGAAACCCTGTAAGTAGTGCAGTACATCATTCCATTGTTACTATTATCAGAAACCCTGTAAGTAGTGCAGTACATCATTCCATTGTTACTATTATCAGAAACCCTGTAAGTAGTGCAGTACATCATTCCATTGTTACTATTATCAGAAACCCTGTAAGTAGTGCAGTACATCATTCCATTGTTACTATTATCAGAAACCCTGTAAGTAGTGCAGTAATCATTCCATTGTTACTATTATCAGAAACCCTGTAAGTAGTGCAGTACATCATTCCATTGTTACTATTATCAGAAACCCTGTAAGTAGTGCAGTACATCATTCCATTGTTACTATTATCAGAAACCCTGTAAGTAGTGCAGTACATCATTCCATTGTTACTATTATCAGAAACCCTGTAAGTAGTGCAGTACATCATTCCATTGTTACTATTATCAGAAACCCTGTAAGTAGTGCAGTACATCATTCCATTGTTACTATTATCAGAAACCCTGTAAGTAGTGCAGTACATCATTCCATTGTTACTATTATCAGAAACCCTGTAAGTAGTGCAGTACATCATTCCATTGTTACTATTATCAGAAACCCTGTAAGTAGTGCAGTACATCATTCCATTGTTACTATTATCAGAAACCCTGTAAGTAGTGCAGTACATCATTCCATTGTTACTATTATCAGAAACCCTGTAAGTAGTGCAGTACATCATTCATTCCTTTACTATTATCAGAAACCCTGTAAGTAGTGCAGTACATCATTCCATTGTTACTATTATCAGAAACCCTGTAAGTAGTGCAGTACATCATTCCATTGTTACTATTATCAGAAACCCTGTAAGTAGTGCAGTACATCATTCCATTGTTACTATTATCAGAAACCCTGTAAGTAGTGCAGTACATCATTCCATTGTTACTATTATCAGAAACCCTGTAAGTAGTGCAGTACATCATTCCATTGTTACTATTATCAGAAACCCTGTAAGTAGTGCAGTACATCATTCCATTGTTACTATTATCAGAAACCCTGTAAGTAGTGCAGTACATCATTCCATTGTTACTATTATCAGAAACCCTGTAAGTAGTGCAGTACATCATTCCATTGTTACTATTATCAGAAACCCTGTAAGTAGTGCAGTACATCATTCCATTGTTACTATTATCAGAAACCCTGTAAGTAGTGCAGTACATCATTCCATTGTTACTATTATCAGAAACCCTGTAAGTAGTGCAGTACATCATTCCATTGTTACTATTATCAGAAACCCTGTAAGTAGTGCAGTACATCATTCCATTGTTACTATTATCAGAAACCCTGTAAGTAGTGCAGTATACTATTATCAGAAACCCTGTAAGTAGTGCAGTACATCATTCCATTGTTACTATTATCAGAAACCCTGTAAGTAGTGCAGTACATCATTCCATTGTTACTATTATCAGAAACCCTGTAAGTAGTGCAGTACATCATTCCATTGTTACTATTATCAGAAACCCTGTAAGTAGTGCAGTACATCATTCCATTGTTACTATTATCAGAAACCCTGTAAGTAGTGCAGTACACATCATTCCATTGTTACTATTATCAGAAACCCTGTAAGTAGTGCAGTACATCATTCCATTGTTACTATTATCAGAAACCCTGTAAGTAGTGCAGTACATCATTCCATTGTTACTATTATCAGAAACCCTGTAAGTAGTGCAGTACATCATTCCATTGTTACTATTATCAGAAACCCTGTAAGTAGTGCAGTACATCATTCCATTGTTACTATTATCAGAAACCCTGTAAGTAGTGCAGTACATCATTCCATGTTACTATTATCAGAAACCCTATGCAGTACATCATTCCATTGTTACTATTATCAGAAACCCTGTAAGTAGTGCAGTACATCATTCCATTGTTACTATTATCAGAAACCCTGTAAGTAGTGCAGTACATCATTCCATTGTTACTATTATCAGAAACCCTGTAAGTAGTGCAGTACATCATTCCATTGTTACTATTATCAGAAACCCTGTAAGTAGTGCAGTACATCATTCCATTGTTACTATTATCAGAAACCCTGTAAGTAGTGCAGTACATCATTCCATTGTTACTATTATCAGAAACCCTGTAAGTAGTGCAGTACATCATTCCATTGTTACTATTATCAGAAACCCTGTAAGTAGTGCAGTACATCATTCCATTGTTACTATTATCAGAAACCCTGTAAGTAGTGCAGTACATCATTCCATTGTTACTATTATCAGAAACCCTGTAAGTAGTGCAGTACATACATCATTCCATTGTTACTATTATCAGAAACCCTGTAAGTAGTGCAGTACATTCCATTATCAGAAACCCTGTTAGTGCAGTCCATTGTTACTATTATCAGAAACCCTGTAAGTAGTGCAGTACATCATTCCATTGTTACTATTATCAGAAACCCTGTAAGTAGTGCAGTACATCATTCCATTGTTACTATTATCAGAAACCCTGTAAGTAGTGCAGTACATCATTCCACTATTTCCATTGTGCAGTACATACTATTATCAGAAACCCTGTAAGTAGTGCAGTACATCATTCCATTGTTACTATTATCAGAAACCCTGTAAGTAGTGCAGTACATCATTCCATTGTTACTATTATCCTGAAACCCTGTAAGTAGTGCAGTACATCATTCCATTGTTACTATTATCAGAAACCCTGTAAGTAGTGCAGTACATCATTCCATTGTTACTATTATCAGATCAGTTAAACCTGTAAGTAGTGCAGTACATCATTCCATTGTTTACTATTATCAGAAACCCTGTAAGTAGTGCAGTACATCATTCCATTGTTACTATTATCAGAAACCCTGTAAGTAGTGCAGTACATCATTCCATTGTTACTATTATCAGAAACCCTGTAAGTAGTGCAGTACATCATTCCATTGTTACTATTATCAGAAAACCCTGTAAGTAGTGCAGTACATCATTCCATTGTTACTATTATCAGAAACCCTGTAAGTAGTGCAGTACATCATTCCATTGTTACTATTATCAGAAACCCTGTAAGTAGTGCAGTACATCATTCCATTGTTACTATTATCAGAAACCCTGTAAGTAGTGCAGTACATCATTCCATTGTTACTATTATCAGAAACCCTGTAAGTAGTGCAGTACATCATTCCATTGTTACTATTATCAGAAACCCTGTAAGTAGTGCAGTACAGTACATCATTCAGAAACCCTGTAAGTAGTGCAGTACATCATTGTTACTATTATCAGAAACCCCTTAAAGTAGTGCAGTACATCATTCCATTGTTACTATTATCAGAAACCCTGTAAGTAGTGCAGTACATCATTCCATTGTTACTATTATCAGAAACCCTGTAAGTAGTGCAGTACATCATTCCATTGTTACTATTATCAGAAACCCTGTAAGTAGTGCAGTACATCATTCCATTGTTACTATTATCAGAAACCCTGTAAGTAGTGCAGTACATCATTCCATTGTTACTATTATCAGAAACCCTGTAAGTAGTGCAGTACATCATTCCATTGTTACTATTATCAGAAACCCTGTAAGTAGTGCAGTACATCATTCCATTGTTACTATTATCAGAAACCCTGTAAGTAGTGCAGTACATCATTCCATTGTTACTATTATCAGAAACCCTGTAAGTAGTGCAGTACATCATTCCATTGTTACTATTATCAGAAACCCTGTAAGTAGTGCAGTACATCATTCCATTGTTACTATTATCAGTACAAACCCTGTAAGTATTATGCAGTACATCATTCCATTGTTACTATTATCAGAAACCCTGTAAGTAGTGCAGTACATCATTCCATTGTTACTATTATCAGAAACCCTGTAAGTAGTGCAGTACATCATTCCATTGTTACTATTATCAGAAACCCTGTAAGTAGTGCAGTACATCATTCCATTGTTACTATTATCAGAAACCCTGTAAGTAGTGCAGTACATCATTCCATTGTTACTATTATCAGAAACCCTGTAAGTAGTGCAGTACATCATTCCATTGTTACTATTATCAGAAACCCTGTAAGTAGTGCAGTACATCATTCCATTGTTACTATTATCAGAAACCCTGTAAGTAGTGCAGTACATCATTCCATTGTTACTATTATCAGAAACCCTGTAAGTAGTGCAGTACATCATTCCATTGTTACTATTATCAGAAACCCTGTAAGTAGTGCAGTACATCATTCCATTGTTACTATTATCAGAAACCCTGTAAGTAGTGCAGTACATCATTCCATTGTTACTATTATCAGAAACCCCCTGTAAGTAGTGCAGTACATCATTCCATTGTTACTATTATCAGAAACCCTGTAAGTAGTGCAGTACATCATTCCATTGTTACTATTATCAGAAACCCTGTAAGTAGTGCAGTACATCATTCCATTGTTACTATTATCAGAAACCCTGTAAGTAGTGCAGTACATCATTCCATTGTTACTATTATCAGAAACCCTGTAAGTAGTGCAGTACATCATTCCATTGTTACTATTATCAGAAACCCTGTAAGTAGTGCAGTACATCATTCCATTGTTACTATTATCAGAAACCCTGTAAGTAGTGCAGTACATCATTCCATTGTTACTATTATCAGAAACCCTGTAAGTAGTGCAGTACATCATTCCATTGTTACTATTATCAGAAACCCTGTAAGTAGTGCAGTACATCATTCCATTGTTACTATTATCAGAAACCCTGTAAGTAGTGCAGTACATCATTCCATTGTTACTATTATCAGAAACCCTGTAAGTAGTGCAGTACATCATTCCATTGTTACTATTATCAGAAACCCTGTAAGTAGTGCAGTACATCATTCCATTGTTACTATTATCAGAAACCCTGTAAGTAGTGCAGTACATCATTCCATTGTTACTATTATCAGAAACCCTGTAAGTAGTGCAGTACATCATTCCATTGTTACTATTATCAGAAACCCTGTAAGTAGTGCAGTACATCATTCCATTGTTACTATTATCAGAAACCCTGTAAGTAGTGCAGTACATCATTCCATTGTTACTATTATCAGAAACCCTGTAAGTAGTGCAGTACATCATTCCATTGTTACTATTATCAGAAACCCTGTAAGTAGTGCAGTACATCATTCCATTGTTACTATTATCAGAAACCCTGTAAGTAGTGCAGTACATCATTCCATTGTTACTATTATCAGAAACCCTGTAAGTAGTGCAGTACATCATTCCATTGTTACTATTATCAGAAACCCTGTAAGTAGTGCAGTACATCATTCCATTGTTACTATTATCAGAAACCCTGTAAGTAGTGCAGTACATCATTCCATTGTTACTATTATCAGAAACCCTGTAAGTAGTGCAGTACATCATTCCATTGTTACTATTATCAGAAACCCTGTAAGTAGTGCAGTACATCATTCCATTGTTACTATTATCAGAAACCCTGTAAGTAGTGCAGTACATCATTCCATTGTTACTATTATCAGAAACCCTGTAAGTAGTGCAGTACATCATTCCATTGTTACTATTATCAGAAACCCTGTAAGTAGTGCAGTACATCATTCCATTGTTACTATTATCAGAAACCCTGTAAGTAGTGCAGTACATCATTCCATTGTTACTATTATCAGAAACCCTGTAAGTAGTGCAGTACATCATTCCATTGTTACTATTATCAGAAACCCTGTAAGTAGTGCAGTACATCATTCCATTGTTACTATTATCAGAAACCCTGTAAGTAGTGCAGTACATCATTCCATTGTTACTATTATCAGAAACCCTGTAAGTAGTGCAGTACATCATTCCATTGTTACTATTATCAGAAACCCTGTAAGTAGTGCAGTACATCATTCCATTGTTACTATTATCAGAAACCCTGTAAGTAGTGCAGTACATCATTCCATTGTTACTATTATCAGAAACCCTGTAAGTAGTGCAGTACATCATTCCATTGTTACTATTATCAGAAACCCTGTAAGTAGTGCAGTACATCATTCCATTGTTACTATTATCAGAAACCCTGTAAGTAGTGCAGTACATCATTCCATTGTTACTATTATCAGAAACCCTGTAAGTAGTGCAGTACATCATTCCATTGTTACTATTATCAGAAACCCTGTAAGTAGTGCAGTACATCATTCCATTGTTACTATTATCAGAAACCCTGTAAGTAGTGCAGTACATCATTCCATTGTTACTATTATCAGAAACCCTGTAAGTAGTGCAGTACATCATTCCATTGTTACTATTATCAGAAACCCTGTAAGTAGTGCAGTACATCATTCCATTGTTACTATTATCAGAAACCCTGTAAGTAGTGCAGTACATCATTCCATTGTTACTATTATCAGAAACCCTGTAAGTAGTGCAGTACATCATTCCATTGTTACTATTATCAGAAACCCTGTAAGTAGTGCAGTACATCATTCCATTGTTACTATTATCAGAAACCCTGTAAGTAGTGCAGTACATCATTCCATTGTTACTATTATCAGAAACCCTGTAAGTAGTGCAGTACATCATTCCATTGTTACTATTATCAGAAACCCTGTAAGTAGTGCAGTACATCATTCCATTGTTACTATTATCAGAAACCCTGTAAGTAGTGCAGTACATCATTCCATTGTTACTATTATCAGAAACCCTGTAAGTAGTGCAGTACATCATTCCATTGTTACTATTATCAGAAACCCTGTAAGTAGTGCAGTACATCATTCCATTGTTACTATTATCAGAAACCCTGTAAGTAGTGCAGTACATCATTCCATTGTTACTATTATCAGAAACCCTGTAAGTAGTGCAGTACATCATTCCATTGTTACTATTATCAGAAACCCTGTAAGTAGTGCAGTACATCATTCCATTGTTACTATTATCAGAAACCCTGTAAGTAGTGCAGTACATCATTCCATTGTTACTATTATCAGAAACCCTGTAAGTAGTGCAGTACATCATTCCATTGTTACTATTATCAGAAACCCTGTAAGTAGTGCAGTACATCATTCCATTGTTACTATTATCAGAAACCCTGTAAGTAGTGCAGTACATCATTCCATTGTTACTATTATCAGAAACCCTGTAAGTAGTGCAGTACATCATTCCATTGTTACTATTATCAGAAACCCTGTAAGTAGTGCAGTACATCATTCCATTGTTACTATTATCAGAAACCCTGTAAGTAGTGCAGTACATCATTCCATTGTTACTATTATCAGAAACCCTGTAAGTAGTGCAGTACATCATTCCATTGTTACTATTATCAGAAACCCTGTAAGTAGTGCAGTACATCATTCCATTGTTACTATTATCAGAAACCCTGTAAGTAGTGCAGTACATCATTCCATTGTTACTATTATCAGAAACCCTGTAAGTAGTGCAGTACATCATTCCATTGTTACTATTATCAGAAACCCTGTAAGTAGTGCAGTACATCATTCCATTGTTACTATTATCAGAAACCCTGTAAGTAGTGCAGTACATCATTCCATTGTTACTATTATCAGAAACCCTGTAAGTAGTGCAGTACATCATTCCATTGTTACTATTATCAGAAACCCTGTAAGTAGTGCAGTACATCATTCCATTGTTACTATTATCAGAAACCCTGTAAGTAGTGCAGTACATCATTCCATTGTTACTATTATCAGAAACCCTGTAAGTAGTGCAGTACATCATTCCATTGTTACTATTATCAGAAACCCTGTAAGTAGTGCAGTACATCATTCCATTGTTACTATTATCAGAAACCCTGTAAGTAGTGCAGTGCAGTACATCATTCCATTGTTACTATTATCAGAAACCCTGTAAGTAGTGCAGTACATCATTCCATTGTTACTATTATCAGAAACCCTGTAAGTAGTGCAGTACATCATTCCATTGTTACTATTATCAGAAACCCTGTAAGTAGTGCAGTACATCATTCCATTGTTACTATTATCAGAAACCCTGTAAGTAGTGCAGTACATCATTCCATTGTTACTATTATCAGAAACCCTGTAAGTAGTGCAGTACATCATTCCATTGTTACTATTATATTATCAGTACATCATTCCATTGTTAAATTATCCAGTAAGTAGTGCAGTACATCATTCCATTGTTACTATTATCAGAAACCCTGTAAGTAGTGCAGTACATCATTCCATTGTTACTATTATCAGAAACCCTGTAAGTAGTGCAGTACATCATTCCATTGTTACTATTATCAGAAACCCTGTAAGTAGTGCAGTACATCATTCCATTGTTACTATTATCAGAAACCCTGTAAGTAGTGCAGTACATCATTCCATTGTTACTATTATCAGAAACCCTGTAAGTAGTGCAGTGCAGTACATCATTCCATTGTTACTATTATCAGAAACCCTGTAAGTAGTGCAGTACATCATTCCATTGTTACTATTATCAGAAACCCTGTAAGTAGTGCAGTACATCATTCCATTGTTACTATTATCAGAAACCCTGTAAGTAGTGCAGTACATCATTCCATTGTTACTATTATCAGAAACCCTGTAAGTAGTGCAGTACATCATTCCATTGTTACTATTATCAGAAACCCTGTAAGTAGTGCAGTACATCATTCCATTGTTACTATTATCAGAAACCCTGTAAGTAGTGCAGTACATCATTCCATTGTTACTATTATCAGAAACCCTGTAAGTAGTGCAGTACATCATTCCATTGTTACTATTATCAGAAACCCTGTAAGTAGTGCAGTACATCATTCCATTGTTACTATTATCAGAAACCCTGTAAGTAAGTAGTGCAGTACATCATTCCATTGTTACTATTATCAGAAACCCTGTAAGTAGTGCAGTACATCATTCCATTGTTACTATTATCAGAAACCCTGTAAGTAGTGCAGTACATCATTCCATTGTTACTATTATCAGAAACCCTGTAAGTTACATCATTCCATTTACTATTATCAGAAACCCTGTTATCAGCAGTAATCCCATTGTTACTATTATCAGAAACCCTGTAAGTAGTGCAGTACATCATTCCATTGTTACTATTATCAGAAACCCTGTAAGTAGTGCAGTACATCATTCCATTGTTACTATTATCAGAAACCCTGTAAGTAGTGCAGTACATCATTCCATTGTTACTATTATCAGAAACCCTGTAAGTAGTGCAGTACATCATTCCATTGTTACTATTATCAGAAACCCTGTAAGTAGTGCAGTACATCATTCCATTGTTACTATTATCAGAAACCCTGTAAGTAGTGCAGTACATCATTCCATTTGTTACTATTATCAGAAACCCTGTAAGTAGTGCAGTACATCATTCCAGTACATCATTCCATTGTTACTATTATCAGAAACCCTGTAAGTAGTGCAGTACATCATTCCATTGTTACTATTATCAGAAACCCTGTAAGTAGTGCAGCAGTACATCATTCCATTGTTACTATTATCAGAAACCCTGTAAGTAGTGCAGTACATCATTCCATTGTTACTATTATCAGAAACCCTGTAAGTAATGCAGTACATCATTCCATTGTTACTATTATCAGAAACCCTGTAAGTAGTGCAGTACATCATTCCATTGTTACTATTATCAGAAACCCTGTAAGTAGTGCAGTACATCATTCCATTGTTACTATTATCAGAAACCCTGTAAGTAGTGCAGTACATCATTCCATTGTTACTATTATCAGAAAGCCTGTAAGTAGTGCAGTACATCATTCCATTGTTACTATTATCAGAAACCCTGTAAGTAGTGCAGTACATCATTCCATTGTTACTATTATCAGAAACCCTGTAAGTAGTGCAGTACATCATTCCATTGTTACTATTATCAGAAACCCTGTAAGTAATGCAGTACATCATTCCATTCTTACTATTATCAGAAACCCTGTAAGTAGTGCAGTACATCATTCCATTGTTACTATTATCAGAAACCCTGTAAGTAGTGCAGTACATCATTCCATTGTTACTATTATCAGAAACCCTGTAAGTAGTGCAGTACATCATTCCATCTTACTATTATCAGAAACCCTGTAAGTAGTGCAGTACATCATTCCATTGTTACTATTATCAGAAACCCTGTAAGTAATGCAGTACATCATTCCATTGTTACTATTATCAGAAACCCTGTAAGTAGTGCAGTACATCATTCCATTGTTACTATTATCAGAAACCCTGTAAGTAGTGCAGTACATCATTCCATTGTTACTATTATCAGAAACCCTGTAAGTAATGCAGTACATCATTCCATTGTTACTATTATCAGAAACCCTGTAAGTAGTGCAGTACATCATTCCATTGTTACTATTATCAGAAACCCTGTAAGTAATGCAGTACATCATTCCATTGTTACTATTATCAGAAACCCTGTAAGTAGTGCAGTACATCATTCCATTGTTACTATTATCAGAAACCCTGTAAGTAGTGCAGTACATCATTCCATTGTTACTATTATCAGAAACCCTGTAAGTAGTGCAGTACATCATTCCATTGTTACTATTATCAGAAACCCTGTAAGTAGTGCAGTACATCATTCCATTGTTACTATTATCAGAAACCCTGTAAGTAGTGCAGTACATCATTCCATTCTTACTATTATCAGAAACCCTGTAAGTAGTGCAGTACATCATTCCATTGTTACTATTATCAGAAACCCTGTAAGTAGTGCAGTACATCATAAACCCTGTAAGTAGTGCAGTACATCATTCCATTGTTACTATTATCAGAAACCCTGTAAGTAGTGCAGTACATCATTCCATTGTTACTATTATCAGAAACCCTGTAAGTAGTGCAGTACATCATTCCATTGTTACTATTATCAGAAACCCTGTAAGTAGTGCAGTACATCATTCCATTGTTACTATTATCAGAAACCCTGTAAGTAGTGCAGTACATCATTCCATTGTTACTATTATCAGAAACCCCCTGTAAGTAGTGCAGTACATCATTCCATTGTTACTATTATCAGAAACCCTGTAAGTAATGCAGTACATCATTCCATTGTTACTATTATCAGAAACCCTGTAAGTAGTGCAGTACATCATTCCATTGTTACTATTATCAGAAACCCTGTAAGTAGTGCAGTACATCATTCCATTGTTACTATTGTCAGAAACCCTGTAAGTAGTGCAGTACATCATTCCATTCTTACTATTATCAGAAACCCTGTAAGTAGTGCAGTACATCATTCCATTGTTACTATTATCAGAAACCCTGTAAGTAGTGCAGTACATCATTCCATTGTTACTATTATCAGAAACCCTGTAAGTAGTGCAGTACATCATTCCATTGTTACTATTATCAGAAACCCTGTAAGTAGTGCAGTACATCATTCCATTGTTACTATTATCAGAAACCCTGTAAGTAGTGCAGTACATCATTCCATTGTTACTATTATCAGAAACCCTGTAAGTAGTGCAGTACATCATTCCATTGTTACTATTATCAGAAACCCTGTAAGTAGTGCAGTACATCATTCCATTGTTACTATTATCAGAAACCCTGTAAGTAGTGCAGTACATCATTCCATTGTTACTATTATCAGAAACCCTGTAAGTAATGCAGTACATCATTCCATTGTTACTATTATCAGAAACCCTGTAAGTAGTGCAGTACATCATTCCATTCTTACTATTATCAGAAACGCTGTTACATGCTGGCTCTTCCACAAAGACAGCTAATCGAAGAGTACATGGTTGCTATAATGTTGTTGAATTAATTAATGATATCCTTGTCGTGCTGATTTTCTACTTGTAGAGATTTTATGTACAATATTATGTACATACTGTGTATTGTTGTGACTATTTATCTGTTGTTTGCTTACAGAATAAAGCAATTGTGACTATAAATGCAAGAACATCTGAGATCCTCATGGCCAATGACATGGCAATTCAATTGTTTAGCTATTCCAGAGAACAGCTTATTGGTATGAAGATGTATTCATTATTTACTGATACACACAGAGAAAAGCAGGAATCAATGATGGAGCAGCACATTGAAGGCACTGGTACAGTGGTCATGGTGTCTGGTAAAGTGGTAAGTATTCCATAATGTACAGTGGTCATGGTGTCTGGTAAAGTGGTAAGTATTCCATAATGTACAGTGGTCATGGTGTCTGGTAGAGTGGTAAGTATTCCATAATGTACAGTGGTCATGGTGTCTGGTAAAGTGGTACGTATTCCATAATGTACAGTGGTCATGGTGTCTGGTAAAGTGGTAAGTATTCCATAATGTACAGTGGTCATGGTGTCTGGTAAAGTGGTAAGTATTCCATAATGTACAGTGGTCATGGTGTCTGGTAAAGTGGTACGTATTCCATAATGTACAGTGGTCATGGTGTCTGGTAAAGTAGTAAGTATTCCATAATGTACAGTGGTCATGGTGTCTGGTAAAGTGGTAAGTATTCCATAATGTACAGTGGTCATGGTGTCTGGTAAAGTGGTAGGTATTCCATGTACAGTGGTCATGGTGTCTGGTAAAGTGGTAAGTATTCCATAATGTACAGTGGTCATGGTGTCTGGTAAAGTGGTAAGTATTCCATAATGTACAGTGGTCATGGTGTCTGGTAAAGTGGTAAGTATTCCATAATGTACAGTGGTCATGGTGTCTGGTAAAGTGGTAAGTATTCCATAATGTACAGTGGTCATGGTGTCTGGTAAAGTGGTAAGTATTCCATAATGTACAGTGGTCATGGTGTCTGGTAAAGTGGTAAGTATTCCATAATGTACAGTGGTCATGGTGTCTGGTAAAGTGGTAAGTATTCCATAATGTACAGTGGTCATGGTGTCTGGTAAAGTGGTAAGTATTCCATAATGTACAGTGGTCATGGTGTCTGGTAAAGTGGTAGGTATTCCATAATGTACAGTGGTCATGGTGTCTGGTAAAGTGGTAAGTATTCCATAATGTACAGTGGTCATGGTGTCGGTAAAGTGGTAAGTATTCCATAATGTACAGTGGTCATGGTGTCTGGTAAAGTGGTAAGTATTCCATAATGTACAGTGGTCATGGTGTCTGGTAAAGTGGTAAGTATTCCATAATGTACAGTGGTCATGGTGTCTGGTAAAGTGGTAAGTATTCCATAATGTACAGTGGTCATGGTGTCTGGTAAAGTGGTAAGTATTCCATAATGTACAGTGGTCATGGTGTCTGGTAAAGTGGTAAGTATTCCATAATGTACAGTGGTCATGGTGTCTGGTAGAGTGGTAAGTATTCCATAATGTACAGTGGTCATGGTGTCTGGTAAAGTGGTAAGTATTCCATAATGTACAGTGGTCATGGTGTCTGGTAAAGTGGTAAGTATTCCATAATGTACAGTGGTCATGGTGTCTGGTAAAGTGGTAAGTATTCCATAATGTACAGTGGTCATGGTGTCTGGTAAAGTGGTAAGTATTCCATAATGTACAGTGGTCATGGTGTCTGGTAAAGTGGTAAGTATTCCATAATGTACAGTGGTCATGGTGTCTGGTAAAGTGGTAAGTATTCCACATGGATATAAAAATTGGACAGAAGAAATGAGAATAACTGAGGACACAAACAAACATGTATTCAGTATTACTTACATGAGGGGAATGCATTGCATGGGTATACTTGTGTCCCTTTCGTGCCCCCCTGTTTGGGCAACTATTCAGTTCCCAATAAAGCTGTTCAAAATATTATGGAAAGTAGCAGTTTTCTAAACGAAAGAAAACGAGAGAAAGAAAGAAAGGAAGTGAGAAAAAGAATGATAGTCAAAAGAAAAGAAGAAATAAACAAAGCAAGATAGTAAGTACACTATAAGTAAAAATGAAAAATAATAAGGCCTTTCACGCTTTTTTGCCACCAGTTTGAATTGGGGCAAAAACAATTATAGAAATCTGGATCACTTTGACTTGCCGTAACTCCGCACGATTTTGTTGGATTTTCAAAATTTAACTTCGATAATCAGCAGGTATGCATATCAGTTGTCGGACTGAAAATAAGACCAATGTATAACAACTACCTTTTTCGAGTGAATCTTCCTTTCACGAATGTATCTTAAAATTTCGAGTAATTTGCATATTCACGTACCGAACGTTTTATTTTGAAAACAAAACAAAAAAAATATCGATTTGTAGTCTTCCAATACCCATCATATTATAGGACATAAATAACAAAGAAAAAACATTTCTAAAATGGTAAGTTTTTGAAAGTCCAACGAAATCGAGCGGAGGTACGGCAAATCAAAGTGATCCAGATTTCTTATAATTTTGCCGAGTTTGCCCCAATTCAAAACAGCGGTGAAAAACCATGAATGGGCTTATTGACTTGTTTACCTAATCTTTATCTATTTGTAGCTTGAAGTAGTAGATGGATGTGGCATTGTATTCCCTGTTTCTTTGTGGATGAAAAAGCTTTCATGGGCAGATGAACCTCGTTGTATTGCTATCATGGAACCAGTGGAAAGAAAAACAGCTGTAGTACTATTCAATGCACAGGTACGTATACCCCTTTGTCCATGCTGAACAGTTTTACTATAATCCAGACAGTAATACTACTTGTTGCTAGACAGACAACTCTTTGTCCATGCTGAACAGTTTTACTATAATCCAGACAGTAATACTACTTGTTGCTAGACAGACACCTCTTTGTCCATGCTGAACAGTTTTACTATAATCCAGACAGTAATACTACTTGTTGCTAGACAGACAACTCTTTGTCCATGCTGAACAGTTTTACTATAATCCAGACAGTAATACTACTTGTTGCTAGACAGACACCTCTTTGTCCATGCTGAACAGTTTTACTATAATCCAGACAGTAATACTACTTGTTGCTAGACAGACACCTCTTTGTCCATGCTGAACAGTTTTACTATAATCCAGACAGTAATACTAGTAATTATCTATGGCCTGCTTCCAGTCTGACCTACTTGTACAGCTGTAGTAGTTCAGCTGGCGGAGCATCGTCGATCAGTTCTAGAGGTTGTGGGTTGGAAATCCATCAGGGTCAGAGAGTTTGTCTCTTTTCCTCTCTACTACTAACGCACAGAAGGTTTTTAAGAGGTAATTTATAGCACTTTCCCTCAACTTTTCTCTCACAATAATTTATTTATCTTTGTATTTCTCTACACCATGACACAATTGATATATTTTAGGTTTTCAATGCTAAAAATAATTTAGATAATTTGTTTTCTATCTTCAAACCGTCAAAGTAATGTTTGAGATTGTTTGTGAAACTGACAAAAGACAGATAAACTCAATATTCTTATTTACGAACACTCAAGCCAACTTTGAACAGCTAAGACCACCATTCAGAAGAAAAGAGGAATTTCCTTTTGATGGCTAAAGTCAAGGAGAGGTCTTTTTGCTCTACTTGTTTTCATGTACTCATGACTACGAAATCATTGTCAAATGACTCCAACTGATGTTGTTGAAGCTTGCTGACTCCAGTACCACAGCTGTTGATTCCTTTTTACTCGTCCCCAGGCCTTTGGGCGGCACGAGTTCAAAAACACAGCCCGTATTTTTTTTTCAATGTCAGAAATCTGCAAAGTTGCACAATATCCGGTATCCAGCAACTCTTGAGGGATTTGCACATTGTGTCTTGTGAAGTCGAAGAAGACGGCTATTTTGGACTGGCAAAGGCTCCTCATGTGGAATTTTTCAAGGGAAATCTTATATTCTTTGCTCGTCAGAGTGTTCGGTGTGTAGTCAAAGACGAGAAGATCTCTCAGCAGCAAAAAACGAATAGCCATCAATGCCACGAGGTCTACGTAGAGACTCTTCGCTCGATGTCAGCATGCTGATATTCTCGAACTGAAACAGAGACACGTAACATGGAAGCCTTGAAAGCCTTTCTAAAAACTTGAAGTTAAACTGTTGCATTGTGCAGAAAAGCATTTAATTACAAACCTGGATAACTGAAATCCGATCCGATCAGTGGAAAGCAACGAAGCTTCCCCAATTTTGAGAGTGAGTTTGATTTTCGCTTCTAGAAAGCCTCCCTTTTCTACCTCGTTCTTCAAGTACTTGCTACAAATAACGATTGATAGTTATTTGAGTGTCTGAGGCATATGTATAGACTGTCAAAGACAAGAAGATCTTCAAACTTTATTTTAAACTCTATTTTATCTTAGTTTAGGTGTCCCCAATTAGTGGACCACTTGCTAGAAGACTAGACACGTTAATAAAGTTTTATTATTATTATTATTATTAAACTTGATATCGTCACCCCTTCCATTCGTGAAGGAGCTGTCAGAAGAACGAAGAGATCATCGTTCGATGTCAACATGCCTAAGATATTCGCGAACTGAAACAGAGACACATGGAAGCTTTGAAAGCTTTTATCAGATACATGTATACAAACTTGAAGTTAAACTGTTGCATTGTATAAAAGAAAATCATTACAAAATTAACCTGGATTTTCAGTTGAAAGCAACGACAACGAAGCTTACCCAAAAACTTAGAGACTCAAGCACAATCAATACGGTATTGCATACAGTCATGTACATGCTAACTTGAAGATGAATTGGACTTGAATTTGCGTTATTGCATTTGTGTATTGATTGTCATTTTCATTATATATTTATTATTTTCAAACTCGTTTACCGTTGTGTGTTGTTGCTGTGCTACGTACGTACGTCTCGGAGAGTGAGGCGCGGTATTGCAATTATGCAAGCTCAATCAATTTATTAGAAAACGACCAACGAAGTTGTGTCAATGTCCTTAATTTGCATAATGTTTCTGCAATCCTGCACCTTAGTGGTCTCGCACGTCTCTTTGAATTCAGGCGAAAACAACTCGAAATTCAACCGACCCGAAACCCCCTAAATACGCCTCAAACCCAGGCATCAATCTTTGTTTGTAGCAAGTATTTGAAGAACAATTAGCAAGGTAGAAAAGGGAGGCTTTCTAGAAGCGAAAAGAGGCGAAAATCAAACTCATACACATGTACAAACTTCGAAATCCATGCACACTTCCACAGGGATACCAATTCTTGAAACATATTTGTTTGCGCTGTTTTTCAACTGAGTTGTAGTAGGTTTTGACAAAACTATCTGTCATTTTGAGTTGCCAGCGAAGAGAAGTCCGATTTGTTGTCAATGAAAGTAGTGCAATCTGATTGGCTGAATCATTTCTAATTGTTTTTTAGCCAATCAAAAGTGAGAATTTGCATTTGAAATTACACAGTAACATCTTGTGCACTGTATTTCCTCAAACTGCACTTCTCTCAGCCAATCAGAAGTTTGTACTGAGGAATATAAGATATACTACTCTGAGGAATTATATTAATAAGTGTATGTGCATGTAAAATGCTATAAAGTGCTATAATCCTTCTAAGCTTTAGCTCTAGAAATGAAAGGAGAGAGAGAAAATGATTCGAACCCATGACCTCTGATTACCGATACAAGGCTACAAGCAGGATGTTGGTGATGTAAATTTGTGACAAATAGTATTTACACAATACTAGGAAAGATGACCCATACAAACTTCAAACAACCTTTCCTAATATGTATTTAACTTGTACATGAATTGTGTTCAAGGGAACCATACTTGAATGTGAATCTCAGTTTGCCAATCTTCATGGGTTTGGAGACGTTGATGAAATCAAAGGGAAGAACATCAAATATTTAATTCCTTCTCTCATTCTTCCAAGTGGCACAGTTCTTGACCGGGTAAGTGCAAATGCAAATATTTCTTACTGAAGATTGGAGCACAGACAGTCTATGCAATTTGAAAACCTTACTTTTAAACTGCACAAGTGATACTTTTTCATAATACGTCATAATACATGTATGTCAATTAAGCAGCCCTTCTGTTTCAATATACACATTGCTGCGGGCGCGTCCCGCAGGATGTACACAGGGATCCCAACATTATACATTGCTATGCACAGGGAACCCAATATAATACGTATCGCGCGCGCGCTTGCGCTCTACCACAGGAAAACCATCAACAAAAGACGTGTGCATGCAAATACATTTTTTTAATAATTATAAATAGCCTCAGAAACAATGGTTGGGCTGCCTGTGCTTTCTTGTCATTTTGTTCACCATTTTTTTCTCTTTTGATCAAAAATCCATAGTTTCGGTGTATCGCAATGTTTTCAACATCAAAGTCAAGGAAACGTTTGATTTTAAGATTGTTTTAGCTGTTCAGCATCAAGAAATACCTGCACTGAATTTCAAATGTAATCTGCACTGTGTTACACTTGAATTGCACTGCTTTCAGCCAATCAGAATCGATAATTTTTTTCATACACTGTATGTATTTATTAGATAAAAAATATTACCACTTTATTATACCATTTTGAAAAGTCGCTCAATAAGCCAACTGTAGAAAAATAGACCTAAGATGGTGTGATCTAGTGTGAAATCACTGCTGCTGGGGGCCACCAATCAAATTGCGGGTAACACCAGTGCTTTAAAATTGTATATAATACAGTGCACCGCTTACTATGTAAGTGCCAAAGTGATAGCAGTACATACTGTACTATCCTTACTACTACTGGAGAAAAACCCTCATGGAAGGGAGATAACGACAACATCTACGCACACCCCTATGTGTACTTGTACAAATGCATGCCATTTGGACATCATTTCCTTGTTACTGTGGTTATAAATACTAACAAGTAGTACTCCATTATCAGCATGTAAAGAAACAACAAGCTACAGGTAGAACAAAGGACGGCTGTAACTTCCCTTTGACACTAGTCATCAAACCCAAATCCAGTCAGGAGTTACAGAAAGCAGGATTACAAATACCAGATGGCACTGTTGCTTATAAAGGTTTACTGTGGGTCTTTGCTAATATAAGTGGGCTGATAAGTTTTACACCAGATGGCATTATCCAGACGTGTAACCGTAATTTCTCTTTACTGCTGTTTGGTCACTATGAAAATGAGTTGGTTGGCAAGGTAAGCCTAAGAACATCTGCAGTTTCCACAGTTCTTACTTACTTACTTACTTACTTACTTACTTACTTACTGTACTTACTTACTTACTTACTTACTTACTTACTTACTTACTTACTTACTTACTTACTTACTTACTTACTTACTTACTTACTTACTTACTTACTTACTTACTTACTTACTTACTTACTTACTTACTTACTTACTTACTTACTTACTTACTTACTTACTTACTTACTTACTTACTTACTTACTTACTTACTTACTTACTTACTTACTTACTTACTTACTTACTTACTTACTTACTTACTTACTTACTTACTTACTACTTACTTACTTACTTACTTACTTACTTACTTACTTACTTACTTACTTACTTACTTACTTACTTACTTACTTACTTACTTACTTACTTACTTACTTACTTACTTACTTACTGTACTTACTGTACTTACTTACTTACTTACTTACTTACTTACTTACTGTACTTACTTACTTACCTACTTACCTACTTACTTACTGTACTTACTTACTTACTTACTTACTTACTGTACTTACTTACTTACTTACTGTACTTACTTACTTACTGCACACTTACTTACTTACTTACTTACTTACTTACTTACTTACTTACTGTACTTACTTACTACTTACTTACTTACTTACTTACTTACTTACTTACTTACTTACTTACTTACTTACTTACCTACTTACCTACTTACTTACTGTACTTACTTACTTACTTACTGTACTTACTTACTTACTTACTTTACTTACTTACTTACTTACTTACTTACTGTACTTACTTACTTACTGCACTTACTTACTTACTTACTGTACTTACTTACTTACTTACTTACTTACTTACTTACCTACTTACCTACTTACCTACTTACTTACTGTACTTACTTACTTACTTACTTACTTACTTACTTACTTACTTACTTACTTACTTACTTACTTACTTACTTACTTACTTACTTACTTACTGTACTTACTTACTGTACTTACTTACTTACTTACTTACTTACTTACTTACTTACTTACTTACTTACTTACTTACTTACTTACTTACTTACTGTACTACTTACTTACTTACTTACTTACTTACTTACTTACTTACTTACTTACTTACTGTACTTACTTACTTACTTACTTACTTACTTACTTACTTACTTACTTACTTACTTACTTACCTACTTACTTACTTACTTACTTACTTACCTACTTACTTACTGTACTTACTTACTTACTTACTTACTTACTTACTTACTTACTTACTTACTTACTGTACTTACTTACTTACCTACTTACCTACTTACTTACTGTACTTACTTACTTACTTACTTACTTACTTACTGTACTTACTTACTTACTTACTTACTGTACTTACTTACTTACTGCACTTACTTACTTACTTACTTACTTACTTACTTACTTACTGTACTTACTTACTGTACTTACTTACTTACTTACTTACTTACTTACTTACTTACTTACTTACTTACTTACTTACTTTACTTACTTACTTACCTACTTACCTACTTACTTACTGTACTTACTTACTTACTTACTGTACTTACTTACTTACTGTACTTACTTACTTACTTACTTACTTACTGTACTTACTTACTTACTGCACTTACTTACTTACTTACTGTACTTACTTACTTACTTACTTACTTACTTACTTACTTACTTACTTACCTACTTACCTACTTACTTACTGTACTTACTTACTTACTTACTTACTTACTTACTTACTTACTTACTTACTTACTTACTTACTTACTTACTTACTTACTTACTTACTGTACTTACTTACTTACTTACACTTACTTACTTACTTACTTACTTACTTACTTACTTACCTACTTACTTACTGTACTTACTTACTTACTTACTGTACTTACTTACTGTACTTACTTACTTACTGTACTTACTTACTTACTGTACTTACTTACTTACTTACTGTACTTACTTACTGTACTTACTGTACTTACTTACTTACTTACTTACTTACTTACTTACTTACTTACTTACTTACTTACTTACTTACCTACCTACTTACTACTTACTTACTTACTTACTTACTTACTTACTTACTGTACTTACTTACTTACTTACTTACTTACTTACTTACTGTACTTACTTACTGTACTTACTTACTTACTGTACTTACTTACTTACTTACTTACTGTACTTACTTACTTACTGTACTTACTTACTTACTTACTGTACTTACTTACTTACTGTACTTACTTACTTACTTACTTACTTACTGTACTTACTTACTTACTGTACTTACTTACTTACTGTACTTACTTACTGTACTTACTTACTTACTGTACTTACTTACTTACTTACTTACTTACTTACTTACCTACTTACTTACTTACTTACTTACTTACTTACTTACTTACTTACTTACTTACTTACTTACTTACTTACTTACTTACTTACTGTACTTACTTACTTACTGTACTTACTTACTTACTTACTTACTTACTTACTTACTTACCTACTTACTTACTGTACTTACTTACTTACTTACTTACTTACTTACTGTACTTACTTACCTACTTACTTACTGTACTTACTTACTTACTTACTTACTTACCTACCTACCTACCTACTTCCTTCCTTCCTTACTTACCTACCTACCTACTTACTTACTTACTTACTTACCTACCTACCTACCTACTTACTTACTTACTTACTTACTTACTTACTTACTTACTTACCTACCTACTTACTTACTTACTTACTTACTTACTTACTTACTTACTTACTTACTTACTTACTTACTTACCTACTTACTTACTTATCTACCTACTTACTTACTTACTTACATACTTACTTAATTACCTACTTACTTACTTACCTACGTACTTACGTACTTACTTACTTACTTACATACTTACTTACTTACGTACTTACTTACTTACTTACTTACTTACTTACTTACTTACTTACTTACTTACTTACTTACTTACTTACTTACGTACTTACTTACTTACTTACGTACTTACTTACCTACCTACTTACTTACTTACTTACGTACTTACTTATAATAATAATAATAAGGTCTTTATTCCTAGATAAAATACATATTTATGGTTACAAATACTAAAAACAAGAATACTAAATATAAACTATAAAATCGATAATATAAAATATATTCACTCACTCACTCACTTACTTACTTACTTACTTACTTAGTTACATGTACTGCTACAGTCATTCATGAGCTCATGAATAGGAAAGCAACGCACAGCAAAACATTGAACATGGCTATCTTGACCTGATTCATCAGTGTCTCAATCACACCTCTCCTATGTCAATCCACACAAAATAAGCTGTCATTCCCCTTGCACCATCGTATTACGTCCTACTATGCAGCCACGGCAGTCAGTCAGTCAATATTATACCCAGTGTAACCCATTGGAATGCGCCAATGTATCTACTTCCTGATGTCATTAGCATAAATCGGACTCAACAAATTGAAGAGCATATAATGTTCAGTAACTACTGAAAACTTGAGAGCATTTATTTTGGTTCAATACTATTATTTGTGAGAAACTGACTTTTCAAAACTGTAATCAATTTACAAAGAATTTGACATTGGTTGGCAATACTTGCCAGTACCCAGATGTGTAGCCATAATTTATCTTAGTTTGTTTGGTCCATTAGTATTATCTCAGTGATTATTATCTTAGGACATTGTACTGTTTTCAAAGTCCAATAACGTCGTAACATCTTTACCTTATCACTATCACATATTCCGTAGTTATTCAATGTTACATTATCTTACAATGTTTGGAGTTCGTTTGTTTGTAGCTTAAGTTAGGATTTATGCTAATGAGGCAAGACTATTTTACCATAAGACAGCTGATTACAAACGTATGTAAAAACAAACAAGGAATGACATGTACATACATGTAACTATTAGAGACATGTAAAGTGAAATGATGTTTTTCTCAGCATGTAACGTCAATCATCCCTGACTTTTACGATGACATGGATCTAATTGATGATAGTAGCATGCCTCTACCTCCTTTTGACTTGGATGATGACGAAGATGATGATGGCAGCATTCTATACATGGATAATAAGGAATTGTCATCTAAGGGCTCAGAGTTTGGTCAAAATGACTTTGATGTTCAAAATATTTCATCGCAAGGTAACATGTCTGATACAATAGTGCACCTGTATACCTGTATACAATCATGCATGGACAATTCCATGTTACACACGTTACATGTCAGAGCAATTTTGAGCTTTTCTTTTGCTTGTCATTTTTGTGGTTTGAAATATTTTTCTGATTTAAAAAAAAACAACCTCATGCATAATTAATGATCAATTCGTCCAATCAGACGGACGAAATCCATCACTTGCATGTACCTTTATACCAGGTAATGCACTGCTTATTAGTATTCTTTATATAAAGAATACTAATGAGGATGACACTTTATATAAAGTTTCAACCACAGTAGTTAGGTATGACTGTGAAACCACGGATGTTACCTTTTACCATTATTTCTACCAATGGAAATACATAATATGTTTTATTATATAGTCAAGTCAATCCGCGCGCTCTGATTGGCTGAAAACTGTGCTGTATCAGAGAACAGAGCACGGTTTGATGACGCTATTTTTCAGCTGTTTGGTTTGATCCAAAATTCTGAAGAAAACAAACCAAACGCGCACTCGATGGCGTAACTGGCGTCAGTAGCGCGCACTTCACTCGCTAAAATGTTATTCAAAAACACAACAGAATCCTCAACTTTCTTGCCCTTTTTCTCATCATTCTATATAATAAAGCAAATAGAACAGCTTTTTCCGTGCTCCGTTCAGTAATACAGCACTCAGGAAGTGCCGAGAGCACTCAAGAAGTGTGGAGAGCACTCGCCACGGCTCGTACTTTCCCTACACTTCTTTTGTGCTCTCGTCATTTCCTTCGTGCTGTATTACTGAACGGAGCACGGAAAAGGCTGTTCTATTTGTTAAGTCATGGATGTTACCTTTTACCATTATTCCTACCAATGAAAATACATAATATGTTGTCATGGATGTTACCTTTTACCATTATTTTTCCCAATGGAAATACATAATATGTTGTCATGGATGTTACCTTTTACCATTATTTTTCCCAATGGAAATACATAATATGTTGTCATGGATGTTACCTTTTACCATTATTCCTACCAATGAAAATACATAATATGTTGTCATGGATGTTACCTTTTACCATTATTCCTACCAATGGAAATACATAATATGTTGTCATGGATGTTACCTTTTACCATTATTGCTTCCAATGGAAATACATAATATGTTGTCATGGATGTTACCTTTTACCATTATTGCTTCCAATGGAAATACATAATATGTTGTCATGGATGTTACCTTTTACCATTATTCCTACCAATGGAAATACATAATATGTTGTCATGGATGTTACCTTTTACCATTATTCCTACCAATGGAAATACATAATATGTTGTCATGGATGTTACCTTTTACCATTATTTCTTCCAATGGAAATACATAATATGTTGTCATGGATGTTACCTTTTACCATTATTGCTTCCAATGGAAATACATAATATGTTGTCATGGATGTTACCTTTTACCATTATTTCTCCCAATGGAAATACATAATATGTTGTCATGGATGTTACCTTTTACCATTATTGCTTCCAATGGAAATACATAATATGTTGTCATGGATGTTACCTTTTACCATTATTTCTCCCAATGGAAATACATAATATGTTGTCATGGATGTTACCTTTTACCATTATTTCTCCCAATGGAAATACATAATATGTTGTCATGGATGTTACCTTTTACCATTATTCCTACCAATGGAAATACATAATATGTTGTCATGGATGTTACCTTTTACCATTATTTCTTCCAATGGAAATACATAATATGTTGTCATGGATGTTACCTTTTACCATTATTGCTTCCAATGGAAATACATAATATGTTGTCATGGATGTTACCTTTTACCATTATTGCTTCCAATGGAAATACATAATATGTTGTCATGGATGTTACCTTTTACCATTATTGCTTCCAATGGAAATACATAATATGTTGTCATGGATGTTACCTTTTACCATTATTTCTCCCAATGGAAATACATAATATGTTGTCATGGATGTTACCTTTTACCATTATTTCTCCCAATGGAAATACATAATATGTTGTCATGGATGTTACCTTTTACCATTATTTTTCCCAATGGAAATACATAATATGTTGTCATGGATGTTACCTTTTACCATTATTTCTTCCAATGGAAATACATAATATGTTGTCATGGATGTTACCTTTTACCATTATTTCTCCCAATGGAAGAAATTCCTGAAGTTCAACAATGCTTTACAAATTATAACTAACTAAATATATTTACGTTAGTACGTCGAAACGTTTTCTTTTTATGTTATCGCTGAACTTTATATTGAAATAAATATATTTATAGCTGGAATTGAGACCCGCACGATCCAAAATGGAAAAAGATTCCTCAGAGGAAGCATAAAGTTACATTCCCTGGGGAGAAAAGGAGACTCTGTCAGCAGGGAAGGGCCGATTAGGCGACACCTCAATAATGGTAGACAGCGATTTTTTGCTGTTTAAATTGATTGAAGTTAAAGGGTTTTCGGGAGATGTTTCAAAACAAACTTTATTCATCCTCATTTCCAAGCGATCTCACCACAGCAACCCCAACCCCAATGAACACAGGAAGCCCACCTCGAGCTGGTAAGCCTGTGGAATGAGATCTAAATATATGGAAATATGTTCTATTTGACTGTGATTGTATGTCTAAGGCCACATGGATTGTTTTTTAGAATTAAGCCTGTTGTTTAACTGGAGCGTTGAAATAGTTCTGTGTTTTTTTCTCTCATAAGATAAGGCTTGAACCAACAACGTATAGATTTTCAAGTTGGATAGCAAATACATCAGTATTGTCATTATCATTGCCATTAAAAACAACATTTCTGTACTGTATATACCCGGGGGGTACTCCCATATATGGGCTATACGGGGAAGTGCCGCTGTTCAGGGTATGGTTTTTGGCCTCTATGTCCTGAACAGGGTATATAATTTTATGTGAGTCTGTCCTAAACAGGGTATGGTAATGCACGATTGTCGTCGTTAAATATGGTTTTAACCGGTATTTAGCCAACCGAGATCCGAGACGTTTGCCGGTCTTTAGCAGTTAAAATTGTGTAAAAGAAGACAATGTGTATTTTGTCCTTTGTCCTAAACAGGGTCCTAAAATAGAGGGTGTTGTCCTAGACAGGGTAGGTATTTTAGATTTTTTTGTCCTAAACAGGGTCAGGGTTTCAAACCCTCAGCGGCACCCCTATACCCAAATATGGGTCAAGTACTCCCCGGGTGTATACAGTATACTGTGTATTTCAATCAATCGCTAGACATCCCGACCCTCAACCCCTCGTATTATGCAAATTTATATATTCACAGTGACCCGAAAACGTGTTTAGAAGATATTTGGGTAAGGTCGCAGCTCGCAGCTGCGAGACATACCAGATATTTCCAGAACTCTTGCTATTAAAACCTATATCGCTTAACAACAGTAGAGGAAGAAGAATCAGGCCCGTAGCCAGGATTTTTTGTGGGGAGGTGCTCCCCAGGCCAAAGTGGACCAAACTATCAAAATGCACTTAGGATAGCAGCAATTCATAGAGGGTCCTGAAGGGAGCCTACAAATCCCATTTCCCAGTCGATTTAAAAAAAAAATCCCATTCCCATTGACACGAATTCACGAAAATCCCAGTATCGTGGACTCGCTTCTAGCGACCACCCTATTAGATAATTGATCTAACAATTTCCTGATCTCATACTTTATGGCAATTGTAAATGATTATTTCACTATGTTTGCATTTCTAAGTGTGCTTTTTGAAGACTTCCTTGCTTTGAAACGTATTAAAAACCGTTTTCTTGGTTGCTCTATTTGACCTGAATTTTGTGGAATAATAAATGGTTGCAAAAACTTTTTTCAATTTCCGCTCTTTTATATGATTCTTCCCGAGCTGTGGTTGTATGTGCAGCTTCATCCTCATCTCCTATCACAGCAGGGATAATATCGTTGCAGGGCCGTAGGAAATGGAAAATAAGTGGTGGGGGACGTTTAGTGAGCGCCGTAGGCGCGAGCCGCTAAATTTTTGAAATCTAGAGCCGGCTCGGAAATGCTATTTCCAGCGTTCTCCAAGGGCTATTTGTGATTTACGCGTATTGCTAATTACTTCCTACACTGTCTCGGCAAACCAATGCATATTGAAAAATGTATAAGGCTTATACGCTTTCCCATTCCCAAAGTGGTTTTGAAATTCCCAGTCCCATTAGCAAAATCCCAGTCCCAGTGGTACAATCCATTTTCCCAGTGTAATAAAATGGCCATTCCCAGTCAGTCCCATTTAATCACAGACAACCCAAGCTCAATACGTTTGTAAGGGAATGTATGGGGATTTAAAATATGCCGTATTTTATTTGGAAATAATTAATAAAAGTTTGTCAACTTTACCTGTTGTGTCATTCTGTTAAATAAATCCCTATTAAAATTCTCCCTAAACTGCACACAAGAGTCAAAAATCAATAGAATGATACAACACAGGTAAAGTTGACAAACTTTAATTAAATATTTCCAAATAAAATACGGCATATTTTAAATCCCCATACATTCCCTTACAAACGTATTGGGTTGCCTGTGATCCAGCCTCCATGGGTGTTTGGTGGCAAACAGATTTACCACCTCTTCTAAGTCAAATTCAAAGTTATAATGGATGTGCATGGACAAGTTTGGCGCGCGGTTCGTTCACGGTGGAAAGAGAGTGCAGTTGATTTTAGTTTGCCAGTGAATAGTGGACCTTTCCCCAAAAAATGTGGACCTTTGGGGTCTGTGGGGGGGGGGGGGGTGCGAACGCACCCCGTGTACCCCCCTGGCTACGGGCCTGAGAATGTAAAGGAATATTCAAGTTATGAACAGTTTTGACGGCTGGATAATTCAACCGTATTTCAGAATCCAAATGTCAAATATTCAACGCACACATAACAGCATAATATGTCATGCAAAGATATGCCGATAAAAGAGAAAAAGTATGTTGTTTAACAGTTATACATGGCTCTGAAGTTAATAGAAACATTTTACGGTTATTTTATCATTTGTCACGCGGTCACGCAATCACCGTTTTTGATGTTTTTCGAGTGGTGAATAAAAGAGTTTTCTCAGAAGCAAAACGTTAATTGCCCAAATAAAACATTCAAGATTCCAAAACTACATCATCTTCTTAGTACGTAGCTGCAATATTAAAACATTTGGATCACTGGCACATGACTAAAAAACTATTCTTTTTGACCCACCGGTTGGATTTTCCAAATAGTGCACTTTGATTTGGAATTTATTGGACTTCTTAAATTCGCTCAATGTTTATGATATTAAGCCTAGAGACCAAGGAAGAGTTATACAATACAGTGATGGCGTTGAAATATTTCTGTTGTTTTTAGTTTTGATATACGAATGGAATGAATTTGATGCATTTTCACTCCGCCGGCCGTCATTACATGGTGTCTGAAGCCAAAATCGATTTTTTCGATTTTCTCCAAAACAAATAAATATTTTCCCAACAAACTACACAGCGTTTATATTCAGACCAAGGGCTACCCATACGCAAAGTTAGAGCGAATTCCATTTTTGTGATTTTTGCCACCAAAATGGGTTTTTGTTTGATAAATGTACGGCCTTACACTTAATAACAAAATTAAATAAAAAATTGGATAACTTACTTTGTATGAAATCATTTGAATTAGGAAAATCAACTGCTAAAATTTGACAAATTTACGTGCCAATCCCCCTTTATTAAGATAAGTTACTGTCGTTATGTAACACCCATGACAAAACACTATCATTATACAATAACGTACAGGCTTTACCATGGCATGGTAATTGAGAATACAACTCACTAGTTTTTTGCCATTATAACCACTACCTTTCATCATCACCACCATTGATAATATAGTTACTTACCTCAGAATTTAAATCATTCTTACCTTCCATCCTTTGTTCTAGATGACACCAGTGACAATGAGATTTCTACACAAGCTGTAATGGGAGATAGCGGACACATGAGCACAAGTTCCTTATTTTCAGGTAGTGTCTTAGAGCTCTTTCAATTGCACTGAACTTGTCTGTCATGTACATGTAAATGTAGCTGCAGCTGCAGCTGCCAATGTATATTCACTATGAACGCACTAAAAGGTCAAGGTCAAGTTCTTGCCATAGAGTACCGAAGTGTGACGTACGCATTACAAAAAAAATAATTTTCGCTTTATCAAATTCCCCAAGATCGAAAGGACATCGATAAAGAAGCTTCCATGCCAAATTTGACAGCAACCGTTAAATAGCGACTGAGATATGGTCAGTTGAATTCATAATTTAACTCCACAAATCACTGTAATTTTGGCTTGCTTCGTAACTTTACAAATCAAGCCGAAATTACGGTGATTTGTTGGGGGGAATTATAAATATTTGGAACAAAATTCACAACTAACTTGTTCCGCAATCTGTCCTAATTTTCAATTTGAAGTTATACCGTGTTGATCTGTGAAAATGTTTATCAAGGAAACGTAGAGGGGGACTTATATCCGGGAATGGTTGCTTATAATCGGCATTTTTGATTGTTTGAAAGTATATGGGCCTATAACCGGGGGGACTTATAAACGGGGGGGGAGGCTTATAAGCGACAAATTACACTGTATCATCATGTCCTTCAATCGTCACCATAAAGTTGTACCATCTCCTTCAATCATCATTCCCATCAACAAATTACACTGTATCATCGTCTCCTTCAATCGTCACCATAAAGTTGTACCATCTCCTTCAATCATCTTCCCCATCAACAAATTACACTGTATCATCATCTCCTTCAATCATCATCATCATCATGAAGTTGTACCATCTCCTTCAATCATCATCCACATCAACAAAATACACTGTATCATCCCATCAAATTACACTGTATCATCATCTCCTTCAATCGTCACCATAAAGTTGTACCATCTCCTTCAATCATCTTCCCCATCAACAAGTTACACTGTGTCATCATCTCCTTCAATCATCATCATCATCATGAAGTTGTACCATCTCCTTCAATCATCATTCCCATCAACAAATTATACTGTATCATCATCATCTCCTTCAATCGTCACCATAAAGTTGTACCATCTCCTTCAATGATCATCCCCATCAACAAATTACACTGTATCATCATCTCCTTCAATCATCACCATAAAGTTGTACCATCTCCTTCCATCATATTCCCCATTAACAAATTACACTGTATCATCATCTCCTTCAATCATCACCATCAAACTATACCATCACCTTCAATCATCATTCCCATCAACAAATTATACTGTATCATCTTCAATCGTCACCATTAAGTTGTACCATCTCCTTCCATCATATTCCCCATTAACAAGTTACACTGTGTCATCATCTCCTTCAATCATCACCATCAAACTATACCATCACCTTCAATCATCATTCCCATCAATCAATCAATCAATCAATCAAAGCTTTTATTTAACAACGGAGTCTCTTCAATACAATTAGCCTGCGTAGCTTGGCGGTCTTAGGGGAATGGGGAAAGGGGAAAGGGGAGGGGGATTGGGGAGGAGAGGAGGCGAGGAGGGGACTGGGGATAGGGGAGGAGAGGAGGAAAGACCACCTGCCCGTAAACCTTATGTTTTCGAGAAGCCGCCTTCGAGCTGCTCGTCGAGACGTGACAGACCGCCCACATATATTGACCAACGAGAGCAAGAGCCGTTATAAAAGGTCAAGTTCAGTCACATGTAATAATAAAATAACACATCATTATTTCCGGTCATAAATGTTTACAAAATGTCCGGCGGCGAAACTCCAAAAAGCTAGTAAAACCTGGAAGAAAAGCAAATCCTGAAAGCGTTAATGACTACTATAGGTTTTGTAAATGTCCTCTGAAGCTGAAATTCGGAACTCAACGTCGACAAACTTTAAAAAATAAACCGACAACTCAAGTGAAAGTTGTGATATATACTGTAGTTAACCCTAACAATAGAGTTTAAACCCGCATGTCATTCACAGCTAGTACATCCTTGCCACGAAGTAATTCATAGATAGATTTCTGTTGTTCTTCCTTGAGATTGATGTTTCCGTTGTATTTTGTGAGATATAAAAATATTCGAACTCGTTTCGAATCGTTTCGAGAGGATGATGGCTTCTGTTAGCGTCTGTTTTATCACAGGATCGTTGACCGATTGGTCACGTGATCATTTGACAGTATTTCAGCCAATCAGTATTTCCCGTCCACCAGTGGACGGACTTCTCGAAAACATAAGGTTTACGGGCAGGCGGTCTTTCCTCCTCTCCTCCCCTCTCCCCAGTCCCCTCCTCGCCTCCCCTCCTCGCCTCCTCTCCTCGCCTCCTCTCCTCCCCAATCCCCCTCCCCTTTCCCCTTTCCCCCTAAGACCGCCAAGCTACACAGGCTACAATACAATATGATTGGTCTCCCAGAGAGCCGTATATATAGATATAAATAATAGTTTACAATAAGTTAAAAAGTTTCTATTTACATATCATATATTATTAATAATAAATTACATGTATTATCAAAGTACAACTTATATATAATGAAATATAATATTAATTTTATAAATAACAATACATATCTACATTATAAGCTTACTAAATAAATCTTTGTTTTCTAATCAACAAATTATACAGTCTGTATCATCGTTTCCTTCAATCGTCACCATAAAGTTTTACCATCCCCTTCAATCATCGCCATAAACTTGTACCACCTCCTTCCATCATCTTCTCCATCAACAAATTACACTGTGCTTTGTACGGGTTTATATTCACTCGTTATATATGTAATAGAGTACCGAAGTGTGACATCACGAAAACAATAATTTTCGCTTTATCAACTTTCGATCCCCGATTTCGAAAGAACATCAATAAAGAAGCTTACATGAGAGCAATCGGTTAATTATTATTATTATTATTATTAAATAGCGGCTGAGATATGGTCAGTTGAATATATAATTTCCCCACACAAGTCACTGTAATTTCGGCCTGGATCATAACTTTATGATCCAGGCCGAAATTACAGTGATTTGTAAGCTTTGTACGGGTTTACATTTACTCGTTGATTTTGTAAAACGTTCGTGTTGTGACATAAACAACTCATCAATTTAAACTTGTGTGTCTCACTTTCTATGAAGTAATCTCTCTATGTATATGGTCTATATGCCCAATCCATATAATTATGTGAATAACCAATAATCAACAGATCTCACAAGACTGAATGAGTCTAGCAGCTCAGACAATACTACTGGTCTACTCAGCAACTCGTCTGCTACAAGCTGTCATACAGCCAAGAGCATTTCTCCAAGATGCCCAGCTGAAAACTTGTCACAATCAATAAGTTCACCAGCAGTAGTCAGCAGTAGTCAGCAGGGAAGTTTGGATGCCAACAACACAAATCAGTGTGACTTTAGTGTTGTGGTACATGAAGATAGTGGCATTCATGAATCTAGTGGAGGTATGGATCATACTGTCAACATGGTATTACTCCAGCCCTTGACCACACCCTTTGGCAGCAGGTCAGACACATCTGACTCTACCACACAGTCTGATGCTTCCCTTCAGCTGAACTTTGGAGAGCTAATGATAACTGATGGTAAGAAGACACCATTGAATATGAATTGATAAAGCTTTGCATCTATAATTACATACTTGTTAGTATACTTGTTCCAATTAAAAAGCGACACAAATTATTTCATACCAATAACAAGTGACTTTTTACAGCGCAAAGCTCCCAACTATGACCGCCTTTCATGTATTCGCATACCTTTGTCTCGCCATCCTCCATTTAGCTGTTAGATCAGAGATAAAGGTAAGACAATCCTGCAAAGCTGATTGGATAATGGCCGAGACGAAAGTATGCAAATACATTATAGGTGGTCATACATTTGCGCTTCGTGCTGTAAAACGCGTAACTCTTAGAATTTGCGATAAATGATTAGAAAACAAGTTAAGAAAAACGACGACGTTTGAACAACGCTACCACAAAGACATTATCAAGTCAAAATTAGAAACAATAAATCATTAAAGGAAAAACAAATAGAAAATAAGTACCCTAGGGGAAAGACCATCAGGGCCAGTGACCCTGTTTTAAGATTACATATTGTACATAATGTATTCCTAACCTGTAAGATTGAGACCTTCAAAACACTAAGTGACATTATATCTGACAAGATATATACATGTAACATTCATTTTAAAGACAAACCCTTATTTACCTCAACCAAGAAACTCAAAGGCCCAGACCAGAAACATTTACTCATACTAGGATATATCAAGTGTTCTATCACCAAGGGAAACAACACGACCCAATCAGATGTCTATATCATGAAAGGAGGGACACCTCTACTCGGAAGAGAGAGGAGCATGCACTCGTTGCTCTAATAACCAATGTCCAAAGTTATCCACAACTCTTTCATGGACTTGACGAGATGGCATTACCATCCATATAAAATCGAACTTGCAGAAGGAGTTGTTTAACCATTGCAGTGCAATATCCTCGAAGGATTGCAATCCCTTTGATGCCAAAAGTGAAACAAGAGCTCGACTGACTAGAGAACTTAGGAGTCATTGAAAGAATAACCATACCAACTGAATGGTGCGCACCCATCGTGGTGGTGCCGAAGCCAAACAACAAAGTTAGGATATGCGTTGACTTCACGCACCTGAACCAAGTAGCAAAGAGAGAGACATATCCTACCAACTGTTGATACCGTGCTCGCACAGATGGCAGGAGCAACAGTTTTCTCAAAGCTAGATGCGAACAGCGGTTTCCATCAAATCAAGTTGACAGATGAATCAAAACACTCACAACCTTCATCACACCTTACAGCAGATCCTGCTACAATAGATCGCCCTTCAACACCTGAACACTTCCAAATGCAATATACACAGTACTAGAAAATCAGTCAGGTGTGGTTTGATGATACTGATATAAGACCTCAAAGAACATGAAAGACTGTCAAAAGCAAAGATCACACTCTACAAAGAGAAGTGTCAGTTCAGAAAGCCAGAAATCACATTTCTTGGTCACATACATGTGGACAGAGCCCCTACGAGGACTACTCTTAGCAGACAGCACGTGGTGTTGGGATCAATCCCATGCTTTCAAAATATCACAAATTGGAGATACCCTTTTGAAGATCAATTAACAGACATGGTTTTTGTGAAGTTTCAAATACATCCGATAAAATCCCTTTGACCAGGAACTCAAAATGTGAGCCTATTTGTTGGCATTTCGTCTTTTGAGAAAAAGCCGAAAGAAGGTCAATGTGCCTCTGTTTACATAAGCAGATTAGTCCATACCATGACTTATACCAGGCCCAGAATAGGAATCATTATACTAAACTTATTTCTTAGTACACCTTAACAATGTACTAACTACTTTAATTTATAACTATTAACAATTACATTTACATACAAAGTGCATACTATAAATATAGTTTACACACCTATTCAAAGTCACAGTCGACAGTTCATCATATGGACTCGGTGCAGTTCTCACTCAACAACAACTACATTGTAGACAGAAGATGGAGTCCTGTAGTATTTGCCTCCCGTTATCTTACTCCAGCAGAGAGACGCTATGCGCAAATAGAAAAAGAAGCTCTGGCATTGACATGGTCATGCACCAGATTCCAAGACTACTTAATCGGACTCACCTTTACACTTGAAACAGACCACAAGCCACTCGTTCCACTCCTTGGAACAGCAAAGTCACGCGACGAGTTGCCACCTCGCATCCAAAGAATATAGATGAGACTTATGAGATTCTTTTACGTAATTACACATGTCCCTGGCAAAGAATTGTACACAGCGGACACATTATTGAGAGCACCCATCACAGAAACAAATGATGATGATGATCTTACAGAAGAAGTCCCTGCTTTTGTCAACAGATGTACGCCTAGAACAGATACGACATCAGATAGAAGACGACGTGTGCATACAGTATTCTTCTTCTATACAAATGTACATGTAGAGGTAAGCAAGCAAGTGAGAGAGGGATGGCCTGATAAACAGAAACTCGGAGGTATCGTGTAACAGTACTGACCACACCAAGCCTACTTAACCATAGTCGATGGTCTACTTAATTGGAGAGGAGGGGAAAAGGAGGGGAATCAATATGTATGAATCAAGGATAGTCATTGCTTCAGCACTTCGCCAAGACATACTAGAGAATAATAATAATAATAATAATAATAATAACTTTATTAACGTGTCATGTTTTCTAGTTTACAAGAAACTAATTGGAGACACCTATCTACCCCACCCATTAAAATATCCCTATAGACATATATCGCAGAAGATACAAGAGGGTCACCAAGGAATAACAAAGTGTCGCAGAAGAGCAATACAGTCCGTCTGGTGGCCAGGTGTAAGTAAGAACATCAAAGACAACTGCAGAGTATGCTGTCAAGCAACAAAGAATCATCCAGAACCACTTCTACCTTCACAGATGCCACAACGACCCTGGCAAAAGATCGCAGCAGATCTCATGGAATTCAAGAAAGCTGAATATCTAGTGGTAGTGGACTACTACTCACGATACATTGAACTGTCTAAACTTGAAAGTACCACCAGCGAGTCAGTTATCAATCACTTAAAGTTAATATGCGCAAGACACGGAGTTCCAGAGACACTCGTTTCCGATAACGGACATAGACATAGACATATACCGCATAGACATAGACATATACCGCATAGACATAGACATAGACTTTTATTTTAGTACCAGTAGTTTGCATACATTAATTTAGTTTATAAGTTAAGTTAATAAATGAGGAAAAGTTATGTTTTGCGGGTTAAGTAATACAACTGGATTATTAGGTCCTCAGTTTTCATCGAAAGAGTTCTCAGCATTTGCTAATGATTATGGATTTAGCCATATCACAAGTAGCCCAGGACATGCTTCTGGAAATGGAGAAGTAGAACGCTCAGTATGCACCGTTAAGTCGTCAAGGAGTTATTGTATGCAGCAAAAGACCCATACATTGCCCTACTCAACTATAGAAGCACCCCGCTAGCAAATGGCTACAGTCCAGCTGAGTTACTGATGTCAAGGAAGATACTGTGTAGAGATAAAGTTTTGTCCAAAATCCATTTCCTGCTGAAAGTTTCAGTAGATATAAAACGAATGTGACACAGAGTAGATTCATTGTGGTAAGGGTCTAAATTAGACCTTGTGTGTCTGTCTAATTTAGACCCTTACCGCAATGAATCTACTCGGTGACACATTCATTTTAAATAAAGTTTTATTATTATTATTATTATTATTATTATTATTATTATTATTATTATTATTATTATTATTATCATCATTATATTCTGGTTTTGTGTTTAATAGAGAATCCAGGGAAGTTCGATTTAAACCAAAGTACGGACCTATCATTTCAAAGTATGTCTACTATGGATGATTCCTCATCTACTCAAGCCAGCATGACACCTGCCAAGACCCACCACACTACACATGGGTTAACTTCAACACCTAATATAGCAACAGCAGCCTATGAAACTGAAGTAGAAGGCCATCATCAACCTATTTGTGAAGGTAGCTTTTCTGGTAAAGGAAGGCATAGGGATGGTACACGACTGGGCATCATATTCCAGGTATATTAATAATAATAATAACTTTATTAACGTGTCATGTTTTCTAGTTTTACAAGAAACTAATTGGAGACACCTATCTACCCCACCCATTAAAATATCCCTATAAATAATAATAATATATAATATAAATTATTACAAGAATAGGTAATTCACTACTACATATTACATAAGTGTGTATAGTTGTAATGAACATAAATATTCACGTGATTGCACTGATTCAATGAATGTTCCGACGTACAAAGGCATTTTGGATTTAGAAATAATCTATTCCAGGTCTCGATATAAATTGCCATTTGTTTGTGATGATCCACATGCAACAATCACTGAATCGAAAACTTTTGGATTTCTTTCAAAATCAAAAACAACGTGAAAATCATTTTGAGAAAAAGGTGTTTCAAGTCCAACATTCTTTGTATAGTTGTCACTATTTTTCCTCGCATTTGATTGATGTAAAATGTCGTTCTTCCTTAGATAATTTGTCCAGTTTGTTGGCATTTTTCTTCAGTTCTTCTCAATTTTTCTTGCAGAAAAACGGTCCACTGCAATTTGTGGCGCGGGGAATATTTCAAACTTTTCTCATAAAACTATCTTGGTTCATAAACGTAAACACGTCAAAATATTCTTTACACCTTGAAGTGCAAGGTCAATAATTTCCATAATTTGATAAAGTTGTCACCTTCGCTTTTCGTCAAACGAAATCAAAATCAAGAAAAACCGAACCTCTATATTTATAGCAAATTCCTTCGATTTTTTTCAATTCTCTTACGAAATATAATTTGTTGTTGAGAATGTGTAATTTTATCTTTCAAAGTTTGTGATGCCTATTAGTAATTCCTAAAACACATGTGATCACTCACAGTCTTCTACCCAATTCACATTGGTGGCCTTTTCATACCGGCTGTCATGGCAGACAAATCACAGTGTGATTGAGTTTTCCCATTATTGCATCTTGGCGTGTGAAATGATAGTTAGCAGTACTGTAAGAAAGTTGTTATATTGAATATTTAGTGACGACAACATGTTTTGTTGTTATAGATCAAGCGTATTGAGCTAAATGATGGTCGTATGCTCTTCTGTGCTTGGATATCACGTGATCCTGATGAAAACCAATCAAACAACAACTTTGGTCTGTTTTCCAGTTTTAATAGCACACTAGGGAATTCCTTTGCAGCTACTGATGTAAGTAACTAACTGATTTTAGTACAACTACAATGTAGCATACTATCACAAATCCTGCATTCTGATTGGCTAACGTACTCACTATCTATTGCGTGATACAACAAATGTAGATAGTGAAAAAGCCGGCGTTTTGAACAAATAAGCTGTTACCCACCCCTCCCCCCTCCGTAAATATTTTCTTGAATTTTGATTGGTTAATTTTGACTTTCTACTGTAAATCACCATGACAACATTCAATTGCACAGTACAATTTCAAACTTTCAGTACATTTTGGGGAAAAAATGGATCGCTGTCAATCAATCCCAGAACTGATCTATATTATTCGAACAAAAAAAATCAATAAATATTGGGATATCATTGAAGGTAGTATGCTAGTTGGTTTCTACTAAAACAATTACGCGCCTCATTGACTATTGACTCATAGAAAACTCAAACTCGTAGTCTAATTGTTAAATATAACTATTATATGTATAGTCATTTGCAAAATTCTGGCCGCCACGATATATCGATATATCAATATATTGGGTGCATTATGGGTAATTAAATAATCGAAAATTTCCCTAAAGCGGGTTAACGTCAAACTAGTGTTATTTGATTACCCATAATACACCAGATATATTGATATTTCGTGGCAGCCAGAATTTTTGCAAATGACTGTATATTGCAATCCATCATTTGATCGTAATTCAACAGCATTTACAATGTAGTCCATAACAGTATACAATGTAAGTGACCTGAGAAAGAGCCTAGAAAAGAATAATTAAGGTTTTGATGAATGATACAGTAGATCACCTCCTTTTATTAAAAGAAAATCCAAGACTGTGTGACAAATAGTCACGAGTTGTATGCCCCCTCATCTCGGTATGGAGTGGGTTGCTTGGTCTTGATAGATTCTTGATCAATTGATCTTCCATGATGATGATCACCGAAGTGTCCCTGGTTAGGTGTTGTTCAATGCCTTTTCCAGTTGTCTGGCTGTCTCACCGATATAGTGACAGTCTTTGCATTTAACATGGTAAATTACCCCACACTTGTTGAGTTTCCTCTGTTTCATCCATGTGACAGGAAACCACATTGATGTAAGGCAGACCAATGTTGATGTCCATCAGGTTGTTGTTCATTTGTATAAAATGAAACATAAACTCTAGATACCTATTGACTTGGTGTACATTTGTAGTAGAGTGGATAACTGAACGTTTAGATAATGCATATCAAACCTGCCTTCACAGTAGTGATTTCCTTTGTTTTGTCCTCGTGAAATATTAATGAGTTGGAGAAGGGTCAATGAAAAGCTTAAATGATTGGTCAGTATGTGTCGGTAAACAGTTGTCTTAGTAGTACCATCATCCTTAATATGAATGCAGGTGTCGAGAATAGGATGCATACATTCAATGGTAAAGACGATATTGATGTGTCTCGTCAGTCGTGCTCGTAGATTTTCACTAGGTTATCGTCCACACATCTAAGCCATTAGTGATGTATGGTCGTTGACAAGGCTTGTTGTTCAACATTTTCCAGGTAAAGGTTAGCCATATTGGGGAACCCAGTCCCATAACAGTTCAGTTCTTTATTTGCACTATTCATTATAATAACTAACATTTTTTGTTGAAAACATAAAGAATGGATGGAATATATATTTTATATATATGGGAATGTGCGTAGTGGCTGATGTAGCAAAAGCTTTCGAGTCATCCACTACAACAGGCATAATAACCGAGCCTAACAACAATCAAATATGACAATGTATATTAAAGAAGAAACACACAAACATCAACAAAAATGAATGAAGAAAAATAGGCGTAAATAAACTACATTTTTGATACACGTAAATAACACTATCTATATACACATGTATTATTCCCTGAATCCCATTCCCACTCCCTACCTCATTCAAATTACTTATAATAATACTCCCACTCCCTACCTCATTCAAATTACTTATAATAATACTCCCACTCCCTACCTCATTCAAATTACTTATAATAATACTCCCACTCCCTACCTCATTCAAATTACTTATAATAATACTCCCACTCCCTACCTCATTCAAATTACTTATAATAATACTAATACCCACTCCATACCTCATTCAAATTACTTATAATAATACTCCCACTCCCTACCTCATTCAAATTACTTATAATAATAATACCTCCCACCATACCTCATTCAAATTACTTATAATAAATACTCCCACTCCCTACCTCATTCAAATTACTTATAATAATACTCCCACTCCATACCTCATTCAAATTACTTATAATAATACTCCCATTCCCCTACCTCATTCAAATTACTTATAATAATACTCCCACTCCCTACCTCATTCAAATTACTTATAATAATACTCCCACTCCCTACCTATTCATTACTTATAATAATACTCCCACTTACCTCATTCAAATACTTATAATAATACTCTCCCACTCCTACCTCATTCAAATTACTTATAATAATACTCCCACTCCCTACCTCATTCAAATTACTTATAATAATACTCCCCCACTCCATACCTCATTCAAATTACTTATAATAATACTCCCACTCCCTACCTCATTCAAATTACTTATAATAATACTCCCACTCCATACCTCATTCAAATTACTTATAATAATACTACTACCTTATCAAATTACTTAATAATACTCCCACTCCTACCTCATTCAAATTACTTATAATAATACTCCCACTCCCTACCTCATTCAAATTACTTATAATAATACTCCCACTCCCTACCTCATTCAAATTACTTATAATAATACTCCCACTCCCTACCTCATTCAAATTACTTATAATAATACTCCCACTCCCTACCTCATTCAAATTACTTATAATAATACTCCCACTCCCTACCTCATTCAAATTACTTATAATAATACTCCCACTCCCTACCTCATTCAAATTACTTATAATAATACTCCCACTCCCTACCTCATTCAAATTACTTATAATAATACTCCCACTCCCTACCTCATTCAAATTACTTATAATAATACTCCCACTCCCTACCTCATTCAAATTACTTATATAATAATACTCCCACTCCCTACCTCATTCAAATTACTTATAATAATACTCCCACTCCATACCTCATTCAAATTACTTATAATAATACTCCCACTCCCTACCTCATTCAAATTACTTATAATAATACTCCCACTCCCTACCTCATTCAAATTACTTATAATAATACTCCCACTCCCTACCTCATTCAAATTACTTATAATAATACTCCCACTCCCTACCTCATTCAAATTACTTATAATAATACTCCCACTCCCTACCTCATTCAAATTACTTATAATAATACTCCCACTCCCTACCTCATTCAAATTACTTATAATAATACTCCCACTCCCTACCTCATTCAAATTACTTATAATAATACTCCCACTCCATACCTCATTCAAATTACTTATAATAATACTCCCACTCCATACCTCATTCAAATTACTTATAATAATACTCCCACTCCATACCTCATTCAAATTACTTATAATAATACTCCCACTCCATACCTCATTCAAATTACTTATAATAATACTCCCACTCCATACCTCATTCAAATTACTTATAATAATACTCCCACTCCCTACCTCATTCAAATTACTTATAATAATACTCCCACTCCCTACCTCATTCAAATTACTTATAATAATACTCCCACTCCCTACCTCATTCAAATTACTTATAATAATACTCCCACTCCCTACCTCATTCAAATTACTTATAATAATACTCCCACTCCCTACCTCATTCAAATTACTTATAATAATACTCCCACTCCCTACCTCATTCAAATTACTTATAATAATACTCCCACTCCCTACCTCATTCAAATTACTTATAATAATACTCCCACTCCATACCTCATTCAAATTACTTATAATAATACTCCCACTCCCTACCTCATTCAAATTACTTATAATAATACTCCCACTCCCTACCTCATTCAAATTACTTATAATAATACTCCCACTCCCTACCTCATTCAAATTACTTATAATAATACTCCCACTCCCTACCTCATTCAAATTACTTATAATAATACTCCCACTCTGTAATAGTTACTTCCGGTACATTCACTTCCGGTTTCTTTATGTAAATTAGATAGCCCGTTCACATGCTTCAAGATGGCTACGCATAACAGAATAAAGATGTTCTTTCTGAATCTGTTCTAATCGTAGTATATGTTCCATCAACAAGCAAATAACATTACATGGTGTCAGAAGTGAACCGAATCTACATAGAAGAGCTGTTATCCTAGGTCAGGATACACCAGGAAGGTGAAATTTTCTGCGAAAGTTTACAGCCAAACGAGCAAGATGACAACCGAGCTAGCAGGATTACCGGTACCAACAATGGACTTGAACGCCCCAGATGCGCCTCAACTGTTCAAAAAATTCAAAGCAAAATGTACGTTAATCTTCGAAGGGCCGCTCAAAGACAAATCTGAGAAAGAGAAAGTGAATTATTTACTTATTTGGTCGGGGGATGACGGTATTGAACTGGCCTCCACGTGGACCCTTACCGAAGACGAAGAAGGCAAGTTAGCGACGTACTGGACAGACCTAGAAGGCAACAACGACCTTCAAATAATGATCAGAGAAAATGTTGGAACTGTGGTTTAAACCATGATGTATCAAAGAGAGAGAATTGTCCAGCATTCAACACAAAATGTAATACGTGTAATATTCTACACCACTGGTCACGCCAGTGTCGAAGAAATCAAGCAGAGAAACAGCAATATCCAACACTCCCAAAGCCAAACACGCAAACTCAGCAAGCCAAACCAAATTCAAGGCAAAACTTACATGCCCTGGAACAGCAAGCTGATGATACAGAGCAGCTTTACTTCAGCCCATTGGTCATTGATAATATTGGCCAAGGATCTACTATAAAGCAAGCAATGGTAAACATAAACATCAACTCTAAGCCTGTCGCATGCAAGGTCGACAGTGGTGCTGAGGGCAACGTAATCCCTATTGACAAATACAAAGAGCTATTTCAAGATGTAGACATTAAGACAAGTAACACTAAAATCATTGCTTATGGAGGACATCCAATCAAGAATTATGGTAACTGTACATTAACTGTTACACATTTGAATACAACCATAGAAAGTTTGTTTCATGTAGTGGAGTCACAAGGACCGGTAATACTGGGTTTACAGACAAGTCAGGATCTCAAGTTGATAACACTTCATTGTAGTTTAAATTGCACAACTGAGTCAGATACAAAGTCACAACCAGAGCAAAAGAAAGGCAAGCCCAAAGGAAATGCACAAGCGACGGAGAAACTCCTTACTGAATACAGTGACTGTTTTGAAGGAATTGGATGTTTCGAAGGCGAGTACCACATTGTTCTTGATGAAACAGTACCACCAGTAGTACATCCACCACGTCGTATACCAGAAGCTCTTCGTAAACCCTTCAAAGCAGAGCTTGACTCGTTATGTGCTCAAGAAATACTGAAGAAAGTGGACAAACCCACTGACTGGGTTAACTCATTTGTATGTGTGACTAAACCAAATGGATCAATCAGGCTGTGCTTAGACCCAAAGGATCTCAACAAAGCCACCAAAAGGCCTCACCACTATACACCAACACTGGAGGACATTTTAGCAAAGCTGAATGGAGCCAAATATTTTTCAATAGTTGATGCACGAAGTGGGTACTGGAATATAAAGTTGGATGAAGAAAGCTCCTACTACACAACCTTCAATTCCCCTTTTGGTCGCTATCGTTTCTGCCGACTCCCCTTTGGCTTAATCTGTGCACAGGATGTATTCCAGAAGAAAGTAGACGAAACCTTCGGTGACCTTACAGGTGTGACTGGAATTGCTGATGATATTGTCGTGGTTGGATTCAAAGAAGATGGCAGTGATCATGATACTAACCTACAAGCTGTTATGGAGAGAGCACGCAGTACTGGTCTAAAGTTCAACCCTGATAAATGTGTCATAAAGAGCACTAGTATTCCATTCTATGGGCACATTTTGAGTGCAAATGGTCTTAAGGTTGACCCTTCAAAGGTAGAGGCAATCAATGCATTGGATCCATCGTCTTCACTTCCAGATTTACAGTCATTTCTAGGAGCTACACAGTATCTTAGCAGATTCATCCCTCATATGGCATCAGTTGCAGCACCCTTGTGGGATTTAGTCAAAAAATCCAGTGAATTTGTTTGGAGTCCTGAACACCAAGCAGCTGTTGACAAGATAAAACAAGCAATAGCAGCACCAACATCACTTAAATATTTTGACAGCAAGAAACCAGTAGTCGTTCAGGTTGACGCATCACAGCGTGGATTAGGCGCTGTACTCCTGCAGGATAATCAACCTCTGGCCTATTCTAGCAAACTACTAACTGACACTGAGCGACGCTACTCCAACATTGAACGAGAAATGCTTGGAGTAGTGCATGGACTAGAGAAATTTCACTATTATTGCTATGGGAGACCAGTGGTTGTTCAGACGGATCACAAGCCCCTCGAGGCAATATCTAAAAAACATTTGGCAAGTGCACCCCCACGCATTGCCAGAATGCTCTTAAGAATTCAGAAATACAATGCACAAGTTACCTATATTCCAGGAAAGGACATACCACTCGCAGACGCCTTGTCACGAATCAGCCCTTGTCCTGGAGATGAAATCCCAGGTTTAGATGTATCGGTACATGAGTTGCACGGCACTTACACTTGAATGCAACTCCTACAAGACTTGATCAGATAAGAGATGAGACAGCAAAGGACATTGACCTAGCACTATTACGGACAGTCATAACAAATGGTTGGCCAAAAGTCAGATCAGAATGTCCATCACAACTACATGCATATTGGAATTATCGAGATGAGTTAACTGTCGCAGACGGCATAATTCTGAAAGGACTTAGGATTATAATTCCTAAGACAGTGCAAGTTGAAGTACTAAACCAACTACATTATGGTCATCAAGGATCAGAAAAATGTAAGCTACGTGCTAAAGGCTCAGTGTTTTGGCCTAATATCAATCAAGATATTGATATTATGGTGAAACAATGTGCACCTTGTCAGCGTCATCAGAAAGAAAACACCAAAGAGCCCATGATTCCACATGATGTACCGCAGAAATCATGGCATACTCTCGGAGCAGATCTATTTTACTGGAATAACTCACACTACTTGCTAGTATGTGACTACTACAGCAAATTCCCTTTAGTACGTAAACTTGCCAACTGTGAGTCAAGCACCACCATTGCACACATGAAGGGTATGTTTGAAGAACATGGAATTCCAGACAAGTTGATTACAGGAAATGACACACAGTTTACATCTGAGGTATTTCAGAAGTTTAGCAACACTTATGGTTTTGATCATGTAACAACATCACCATATTACCCACAAGCTAATGGCTTCATAGAGCGCAACGTACAAACAGTAAAAAATCTGCTACAAAAATGCAAGGAGTCAGGTGCAGACCCTCATTTAGCTATGTTATGTCTCAGAACAACGCCACTCGATCATACCTTATCATCACCAGCAGAATTACTAAACTCGCGTGTCTATAAGACCAATTTACCAGCAATCTCTAAAGCAAATGTTGGACTATCAGCTGATGGATATATAAACAGCAAATTGCAGGAAAGACAAGACAAACAGAGATTTGTCTACGATAAGACAGCCAAGTCCTTATCACCACTCTATCCTAACGAACAAGTTCGTGTGCTCAACCCCCAAACACACACATGGCAGCAAGGTATCATCAAGGATGCAACCATACACCCTCGTTCTTACATGGTCGCCATGGAAAGCGGAAATGTTCTACGAAGGAACCGACGACATTTACACCGCACTGGTGAAACATTTACAAATGTAGGTAATGTACCTAGAGACACTGACAATGCAGCTACTGATGTAACATGCGTGCCAACTACACTTAATCAAGATCTGAACAATGACATTGTTAGCACGGTTGAACAATCTAGTGAACCCCAAACCACAGAGTTGAGGCGATCGACACGTGTTAGAAAATCGCCTGAAAGACTAGACCTTTAATGTATAAACATTAACACTTGTTTATTTCATAACATTGTTACAGTTGATATTTTCCTAACAAGAGAAAGAAGGAGATGTAATAGTTACTTCCGGTACATTCACTTCCGGTTTCTTTATGTAAATTAGATAGCCCGTTCACATGCTTCAAGATGGCTACGCATAACAGAATAAAGATGTTCTTTCTGAATCTGTTCTAATCGTAGTATATGTTCCATCAACAAGCAAATAACATTACACACTCCCTACCTTATTCAAATTACTTATAATAATACTCCCACTCCATACCTCATTCAAATTACTTATAATAATACTCCCACTCCCTACCTCATTCAAATTACTTATAATAATACTCCCACTCCCTACCTCATTCAAATTACTTATAATAATACTCCCACTCCCTACCTCATTCAAATTACTTATAATAATACTCCCATTCCCTACCTCATTCAAATTACTTATAATAATACTCCCACTCCCTACCTTATTCAAATTACTTATAATAATACTCCCACTCCCTACCTCATTCAAATTACTTATAATAATACTCCCACTCCCTACCTCATTTCAAATTACTTATAATAATACTCCCACTCCCTACCTCATTCAAATTACTTATAATAATACTCCCACTCCATACCTCATTCAAATTACTTATAATAATACTCCCACTCCGTACCTCATTCAAATTACTTATTATATAATACTCCCACTCCATACCTCATTCAAATTACTTATAATAATACTCCCACTCCCTACCTCATTCAAATTACTTATAATAATACTCCCACTCCATACCTCATTCAAATTACTTATAATAATACTCCCACTCCATACCTCATTCAAATTACTTATAATAATACTCCCACTCCCTACCTCATTCAAATTACTTATAATAATACTCCCACTCCCTACCTCATTCAAATTACTTATAATAATACTCCCACTCCATACCTCATTCAAATTACTTATAATAATACTCCCACTCCCTACCTCATTCAAATTACTTATAATAATACTCCCACTCCCTACCTCATTCAAATTACTTATAATAATACTCCCACTCCCTACCTCATTCAAATTACTTATAATAATACTCCCACTCCATACCTCATTCAAATTACTTATAATAATACTCCCACTCCCTACCTCATTCAAATTACTTATAATAATACTCCCACTCCATACCTCATTCAAATTACTTATAATAATACTCCCACTCCCTACCTCATTCAAATTACTTATAATAATACTCCCACTCCCTACCTCATTCAAATTACTTATAATAATACTCCCACTCCATACCTCATTCAAATTACTTATAATAATACTCCCACTCCCTACCTCATTCAAATTACTTATAATAATACTCCCACTCCCTACCTCATTCAAATTACTTATAATAATACTCCCACTCCATACCTCATTCAAATTACTTATAATAATACTCCCACTCCATACCTCATTCAAATTACTTATAATAATACTCCCACTCCCTACCTCATTCAAATTACTTATAATAATACTCCCACTCCATACCTCATTCAAATTACTTATAATAATACTCCCACTCCCTACCTCATTCAAATTACTTATAATAATACTCCCACTCCCTACCTCATTCAAATTACTTATAATAATACTCCCACTCCCTACCTCATTCAAATTACTTATAATAATACTCCCACTCCCTACCTCATTCAAATTACTTATAATAATACTCCCACTCCCTACCTCATTCAAATTACTTATAATAATACTCCCACTCCCTACCTCATTCAAATTACTTATAATAATACTCCCACTCCATACCTCATTCAAATTACTTATAATAATACTCCCACTCCATACCTCATTCAAATTACTTATAATAATACTCCCACTCCCTACCTCATTCAAATTACTTATAATAATACTCCCACTCCCTACCTCATTCAAATTACTTATAATAATACTCCCACTCCATACCTCATTCAAATTACTTATAATAATACTCCCACTCCCTACCTTATTCAAATTACTTATAATAATACTCCCACTCCATACCTCATTCAAATTACTTATAATAATACTCCCACTCCCTACCTCATTCAAATTACTTATAATAATACTCCCACTCCATACCTCATTCAAATTACTTATAATAATACTCCCACTCCTACCTCATTCAAATTACTTATAATAATACTCCCACTCCCTACCTCATTCAAATTACTTATAATAATACTCCCACTCCATACCTCATTCAAATTACTTATAATAATACTCCCACTCCCTACCTCATTCAAATTACTTATAATAATACTCCCACTCCCTACCTCATTCAAATTACTTATAATAATACTCCCACTCCCTACCTCATTCAAATTACTTATAATAATACTCCCACTCCCTACCTCATTCAAATTACTTATAATAATACTCCCACTCCCTACCTCATTCAAATTACTTATAATAATACTCCCACTCCCTACCTCATTCAAATTACTTATAATAATACTCCCACTCCCTACCTCATTCAAATTACTTATAATAATACTCCCACTCCCTACCTCATTCAAATTACTTATAATAATACTCCCACTCCCTACCTCATTCAAATTACTTATAATAATACTCCCACTCCCTACCTTATTCAAATTACTTATAATAATACTCCCACTCCCTACCTCATTCAAATTACTTATAATAATACTCCCACTCCATACCTCATTCAAATTACTTATAATAATACTCCCACTCCCTACCTCATTCAAATTACTTATAATAATACTCCCACTCCCTACCTTATTCAAATTACTTATAATAATACTCCCACTCCCTACCTCATTCAAATTACTTATAATAATACTCCCACTCCATACCTCATTCAAATTACTTATAATAATACTCCCACTCCCTACCTCATTCAAATTACTTATAATAATACTCCCACTCCCTACCTCATTCAAATTACTTATAATAATACTCCCACTCCATACCTCATTCAAATTACTTATAATAATACTCCCACTCCCTACCTCATTCAAATTACTTATACTAATACTCCCACTCCATACCTCATTCAAATTACTTATAATAATACTCCCACTCCCTACCTCATTCAAATTACTTATAATAATACTCCCACTCCCTACCTCATTCAAATTACTTATAATAATACTCCCACTCCCTACCTCATTCAAATTACTTATAATAATACTCCCACTCCATACCTCATTCAAATTACTTATAATAATACTCCCACTCCATACCTCATTCAAATTACTTATAATAATACTCCCACTCCCTACCTCATTCAAATTACTTATAATAATACTCCCACTCCCTACCTCATTCAAATTACTTATAATAATACTCCCACTCCCTACCTCATTCAAATTACTTATAATAATACTCCCACTCCCTACCTCATTCAAATTACTTATAATAATACTCCCACTCCCTACCTCATTCAAATTACTTATAATAATACTCCCACTCCCTACCTCATTCAAATTACTTATAATAATACTCCCACTCCATACCTCATTCAAATTACTTATAATAATACTCCCACTCCCTACCTCATTCAAATTACTTATAATAATACTCCCACTCCCTACCTCATTCAAATTACTTATAATAATACTCCCACTCCATACCTCATTCAAATTACTTATAATAATACTCCCACTCCCTACCTCATTCAAATTACTTATAATAATACTCCCACTCCATACCTCATTCAAATTACTTATAATAATACTCCCACTCCCTACCTCATTCAAATTACTTATAATAATACTCCCACTCCCTACCTTATTCAAATTACTTATAATAATACTCCCACTCCCTACCTCATTCAAATTACTTATAATAATACTCCCACTCCCTACCTCATTCAAATTACTTATAATAATACTCCCACTCCCTACCTCATTCAAATTACTTATAATAATACTCCCACTCCCTACCTCATTCAAATTACTTATAATAATACTCCCACTCCCTACCTCATTCAAATTACTTATAATAATACTCCCACTCCCTACCTCATTCAAATTACTTATAATAATACTCCCACTCCCTACCTCATTCAAATTACTTATAATAATACTCCCACTCCCTACCTCATTCAAATTACTTATAATAATACTCCCACTCCATACCTCATTCAAATTACTTATAATAATACTCCCACTCCCTACTCCGTTAAAATTATTCCTTAGAATTCTAAAATTGTTTTAAGTTTAAAGACATATAAATTAAAGATATGCTTTTGCTGGTAGAAATTACCCCTATATGTACAATGTATATGTACAATGTATATGTACAATGTATATGTACAATGTATATGTACAATGTATATGTACAATGTATATGTCAAGTATGCAGAGAGTTAATACAGTAAAAACCTGCATAAAAGAAACTGCAGATTAAGAACCTCCAGGCTGAAATTTAGCCAATTTTAAAAGCTTAAAAGCATCCAATATATAAGAACCAGTTCAGCCTGACAAATGAAGCAGGTTCTTATATGAAAAATGACTAAAGCTCAAAACACACAGGGACAGTCGGTGCTGAACATGCAGAAATATTATATTTACTATACAGTTGGGTTGTTAATGTTTAGTGTGAATATTAGACCTTTCAGGGTCAATAGTTCACTAATTAAAACAAATTGTAAGGAAATACACCATACTGTATCAGGAACAATTGTTTTTTTTTGCCCTGTAAATAAGAACCTGTTAAGAACTTAAGTATTCAGCCTGATTTCTCACTAGACACCCAATATATAAGAACCATTTCAGCCTGACTTGGAAAAATAGGGGTTCTTTTATTGTAATAACCTGGAGAATGCTGAGATATCGCATCTTAAATTATTCTGGTAATTTGGTCTGTGGGAACATTGGTGAAGATGGCTGTCACGTAGAAGACTAGATTATCCTGTGGTGGTACTTGGAGATGTTCAATGAGATCAAAGCTAGTTGTTCTTGATCTGATGAGGCGAATGTCCTACCAGTGGTCCTTTCACATTAGCTAATACTTGACTGAGTCATATGTCCTACCAGTGGTCCTATCACATTAGCTAATACTTGACTGAGTCATATGTCCTACCAGTGGTCCTATCACATTAGCTAATACTTGACTGAGTCATATGTCCTACCAGTGGTCCTATCACATTAGCTAATACTTGACTGAGTCATATGTCCTACCAGTGGTCCTATCACATTAGCTAATACTTGACTGAGTCATATGTCCTACCAGTGGTCCTATCACATTAGCTAATACTTGACTGAGTCATATGTCCTACCAGTGGTCCTATCACATTAGCTAATACTTGACTGAGTCATATGTCCTACCAGTGGTCCTATCACATTAGCTAATACTTGACTGAGTCATATGTCCTACCAGTGGTCCTATCACATTAGCTAATACTTGACTGAGTCATATAGGACACTGCCGATGCTTCAAACAATTGGTCTTAGTGGTACATCCTTTTTGTTCTTGTCATGTAGCTTTCTTGTATAAAGGATGAGGAATGGATTCGTTCTTCTTCTTCTCTTTAAGTAAGTTGATATGTTTGTTCTTGATCTACCTCGTCAGATCCTTTCTTAGTAACATGTTGTTAAACGACACTCAATCTTTCTCTGAGTCTTGGATTTTCTTTTAATAATATGTATACAGAGCATTACATTACATTTATCACCTCCTTTGTTCTTTCTAATTGTGCCTTATAATTGTGAAATCATGATTATCATAACTTACAGTTCTTTTATGTCGTCAACGATTAAGATTTAGTAATAAAAGAAAAGCAACTCCCCCAATAAACTATATACACCCAGTTCCAATAAACTATATACACCCAGTTCCAATAAACTATATACACCCAGTTCCAATAAACTATACACACCCAGTTCCAATAAACTATACACACCCAGTTCCAATAAACTATACACACCCAGTTCCAATAAACTATACACACCCAGTTCCAATAAACTATATACACACCCAGTTCCAATAACACCCTACACCCAGTTCCAATACTATACACACCCAGTTCCAATAAACTATATACACCCAGTTCCAATAAACTATACACACCCAGTTCCAATAAACTATACACACCCAGTTCCAATAAACTATACACACCCAGTTCCAATAAACTATACACACCCAGTTCCAATAAACTATACACACCCAGTTCCAATAAACTATACACACCCAGTTCCAATAAACTATACACACCCAGTTCCAATAAACTATACACACCCAGTTCCAATAAACTATACACACCCAGTTCCAATAAACTATACACACCCAGTTCCAATAAACTATACACACCCAGTTCCAATAAACTATACACACCCAGTTCCAATAAACTATACACACCCAGTTCCAATAAACTATACACACCCAGTTCCAATAAACTATACACACCCAGTTCCAATAAACTATACACACCCAGTTCCAATAAACTATACACACCCAGTTCCAATAAACTATAACACCCAGTTCCAATAAACTATACACACCCAGTTCCAATTCCAATAAACTATACACACCCAGTTCCAATAAACTATACACACCCAGTTCCAATAAACTATACACACCCAGTTCCAATAAACTATACACACCCAGTTCCAATAAACTATACACACCCAGTTCCAATAAACTATACACACCCAGTTCCAATAAACTATAAACCCTCCAATATACACACCCAGTTCCAATAAACTATACACACCCAGTTCCAATAAACTATATACACCCAGTTCCAATAAACACCCAGTTCCAATAAACTATACACACCCAGTTCCAATAAACTATACACACCCAGTTCCAATAAACTATATACACCCAGTTCCAATAAACTATATACACCCAGTTCCAATAAACTATACCCACACCCAGTTCCAATAAACTATACACACCCAGTTCCAATAAACTATCACACCCAGTTCCAATAAACTATACACACCCAGTTCCAATAAACTATACACACCCAGTTCCAATAAACTATACACACCCAGTTCCAATAAACTATATACACCCAGTTCCAATAAACTATATACACACCCAGTTCCAATAAACTATATACACCCAGTTCCAATAAACTATATACACCCAGTTCCAATAAACTATAAACTATAAACTATACACACCCAGTTCCAATAAACTATATACACCCAGTTCCAATAAACTATACACACCCAGTTCCAATAAACTATACACACCCAGTTCCAATAAACTATATACACCCAGTTCCAATAAACTATACACACCCAGTTCCAATAAACTATACACACCCAGTTCCAATAAACTATACACACCCAGTTCCAATAAACACACCCAGTTCCAATAAACTATACACACCCAGTTCCAATAAACTATACACACCCAGTTCCAATAAACTATACACACCCAGTTCCAATAAACTATACACACCCAGTTCCAATCACAGGATGAGTTACTTTCCCATGCTGTTTACATGACGATAACGATAGTGCGATGAAAATGGGAATGAGCTTGTACTGCCCTTGTTTGTCCTGTAGTACACATAATTATCACGTTGCATTTCCACGGCACCTTTTCATTTGTTTTAAGCTACCGTATTCACCGGCGTATAAGCTGCACTTTTTTTCCGAAAATCGCGATCCAAAGTTGGTGGTGCGGCTTATCTTGGAGAACATCGGGAATTGGTACCAGAAATTTAAATATAATTAACATAAAAGTGTAAAAGAGTACGTTCATAATTTGTGTGTTTATTACTGTTAGTTCCTCCTAAAAGCATTGGCATTGGTTAACGTTAAAGTGTATTTCATTGATGAGCGGGTTGGTTCACGTGCAAACACAACATGTGTCAATCAAGTGTCTCAAACATAACATTCTCACGTGCACGCTAACGAACCTTAGATTTTAGAACTGATAATGCCGAAAGTTGGTGGGAAAGACGTTTTGAATCAGTCATAGGATTGTATTGGATGGTGATTTATCGTAAAGAATTCCATTGAAAAAGTGTCTTTATGATTAGTCTATTACAAACCTATAATTATTGGTATGGGTAAGCCTTTGAAGTATTCACTGGGAGTTTACGTCCGATAACGCAAAGCATGTAATGAACATGTAGCTTTCTCAAAATTCCACTTAACGTGTGATTTCTATTAATATTATTCAAAAAAACTTTTTTCCCCAAAATTTGCGTTGCCAAACTCGAGGTGCGGCTTATCTGCGAGTGCGGCTTATACGCCGGTGAATACGGTATTGCTGCTGCATCTTATTGTAACATCCTTTTACATTGTTGTTTATCCTGTATATAGATCCGCCCAACTATTAGTGAAGGTAACGTTACAACAGACGACCTGTCAGGGCATGGCCAATATGGTGACAAGTATATAACACAACAGTCTTTAGGTAAAGGAGCATTTGGATTTGTCAAACTTGCGCAAAGAAAGTCAGATGGCCTGCAGGTAAGTACATTCTGTAGCTACAATCATCACAGCAATTGTCGTTGTCTGAGAAAACCAGGCGGGCTGTGGATTGGGGTCAATCGGCAGATTCGCCTCAAATTTTCCCCATTTTTCCTCTACCCTAAAATATTAAAAATGGTGATCACATTTAAAGAGTTATTAGAATAAATTACACTTCGAATTGGTTCATTTTCATTTTGTGGTATCGAGTTTGAGCATCATCGAGTCGCAAAGATGATAGTGTTCCCACTTCATGTCCTTATAATCTAGTACACCTTAGTGTCTGGATGTTCCTCAATGGACTAGACAGCACCTCCAGAATCACGCTTTCAATATTGAAGTCAGAGAAGAATCATCTTCGCAATCGTCCCAGCCTATTCGTATTGAAAGGAAAAAGTACATACTTACATGTACAGTTTCTTCGTCTTTACCGTCACGACCAGCAGGTCCATATGGGCCTTGTCCCCCCCCCCCCCCCCCCCCCCCCCCCCCCCCCTCGGTTAGAACTGTACTATTTTTATTTATTTTTTGCTGTTATATACGTACTGCCCCCTTGAATTTTGGGTTATGTACTGTAAGGTGCCCTGTAGAAACAACAACAGGCTGGCTTTGATCAGCAATGTACTCAATACTCAATAGGTTTACGATTTAAGAGGATTTTCATATTTTAGATAGTAAACAAATATTTAGGTTTTAGCGTGTACACTCAATTGCAGAAAGGTTGTAATATACATTTATACAAATATCTAATGAGATACAAGATGTTTAATGAGATGCAAAGTGTGAAAGATCGCTTATTTTCTTCTAATATATCAGAATCATCAATTTTAAATTAGTATCACATCCAGCAAGGCTAAAACAATACTTTTCAGCACTATTTTGTGCTTAAACAGTTGTATTTTAGCATGTTTAACATTTTGCATCTCGTTAGATAGTTGTATATTTGTATAAATGTATACTACAACGTTTCTGCAATTGAGTGTATTAGGATTTTGTATATTGTATTTAGTATTTAGAATCAATCATATTTGAAGTTTGTTCATATATTTATCATTAGGAGGACCAGATTGGAAAAAAGCATAGCTTTATCTGTAAATTCCTCGTTAAATAAAGTATTATTATTATTATTAATGTGGAGGCGAATATCAAACATTCCTCCAGCCCGGCAGCCATGGAAACATTTCGTAAATTGAGGCAAAGAATAAAGAACTGTATTGGTATTGAGTACATTACAGGAATAGCCAATAAAGAACTGGATTCGTATTGAGTACAGGAATAGCCAATGAGGTTCATTCGAACGCCAAGCGTTTTTGGTCATACTTCTCATTCAGAAACAAGAAGAAATCTGTATTAAGGGTTTCCTTGTATGCAGGCATCAATTTAAATATATTGTAGTTTATCCATTTACTGGTTCATTCATTCATTCATATTTTGGTTTATTTATTCATTCATTCATTCATTCTGTACCTCGTATATGTTTAGTAACTTTGTATAGTTTGTTGTTTTTACTTCGATCTTAGCTCGCACTCTATTTTTAAAAATCGGCTCGCGCTGTTCAGTTAATATTCCATGGATACCGCTTTCTGTTAGCTACGTAGGAAATGTGTACTTTCATAACCCTGAAGATGGCCGCGATGGCCGAAAGCTTGTGTTGTGAACAATAATTTAGTGATTTACATAAATTGAACATTAACTGATTAGTTTACTTCACAGGGAGCCCAAGCATAAATTCAGTAAAAAAATAAAATTCGAAATAAAGTATTTTTTTCCGCTATACACCTTTGTTGTCTGTTAACTTAACCTGCCTGGTGATAACAAAGGTGTATAGCGGAAAAAAATACTTTATTTCGAATTTTATTTTTTTACTGAATTTATGCTTGGGCTCCCTGTGGTTTACTTGAGGATTAATATAACATCATGTTTGTCAACATTACGCAGATCATTAACCAATCAGAATCGTTTAAGTCTCGTTAGTTTCATTAGTGTCGCGTCCTTGAACAGTGTCTTCGCCAAGTCAGTATATTTACGTTTAAGTTAACCACCAGAGATTCACTCTTCAGGTACAGAATCAATCATACAATTGTCATAATATTGTATTCATCATGATTGCATGTGCTGTGATATTGTTGTTTCTATCCATTTGACTGATTGTAAGTTAGAGACATTTAAGATACATATAAGTCAGAAAATATGATCGGAATGTAAGCTATATTTTGTCTTTTAGAATATTTGTACCACCGTGTCAAGACTGTACTTATTAAAGAAGATTTCTGAGCCGGTTTATGTAGATTTGTGCTTACCAGCTTGGTTCAATAAACAAATTTCAAATGCAGATGAAGCCACTACAATGTATTTAAAAAGAAGAAATCTGTTCCCAACAAAGTATCGTATAAGGGCATCACGATTTCAGACGATCACGCACGTGCACAAGCCTTTAAAGACTTCTTTCGATCTGTGTTCAAAGATCACTCCAACTGCGAATTTAATAATGAAGGTGGTCGTTACCCTGCAATAAACAAAACTTTAGAAAAACTTTTCAAGTGCCAACTATTGAAAATGTATCAACAGTTAAAAAGGAACCTAAGTGTGTTTTTGAACCCTAATTATGGCCCCTATTTCATGTGAGGGGGTGGTCAATATTAACTCTTTATAGGTAATATTTTAGGATACACATGTAGACTATGGGGGACATTTGAGGCAAATCGGCCAACCACGACACGCGGCCCCTACCTGGATTTCTCAGACGACACTTAAGCTATTTAAATAAATACTTACCATAAATACAGATAAGCTGCACCTTTTTAACTCAATTCGTAATTCAAAGTTGGGGGTGCGGCTTATCTTTGAGATCATCTGGAAAGGATGGTTAGTGAACAAGGCTGCAGTAAGTGTAGTTCTCTTTCAGTTGTGATCCCAAGTTGTTGCACCAACTGCGTATCAGTTATATTATAATAAAGGTTTGATTAAACTCACCCAAGAGATTGAATCCCATTGGTCAGAGTAGCTCACATTTTGTATATTTGCACAATAATTGTTATTATTTTACAGGTTGCAGTCAAGTTCATCAGGAAGTCCAAAGTCTTGATCGACTGTTGGGTTCAGGACATACTTGGAACCACCCCTCTAGAAATAGCTCTTTTAGCTAAACTTAAACATCCCAATATTGTCAAGGTGAACAAGGAATATAATATTCTCCATAATTTTATGTGGGTCCACAATGATAGCCAAGCTATAATAAATAAAGATAATAAGAATAAGAATAAGATGGAAGTACATGTAGTAAGATAATGATAATATGATGATGATGCCTGATAGTGATGATGATAATGCTGTTTGCAAACTTGCAATGTACACAGTCTGTGATTTTGCTTTTCAGATGGTTGATGCTTTTGAAAATGACGAGTTCTTTCAACTAGTCATGGAAAAACATGGATCAGGAATGGATTTGTTTGAGTTCATCGATAGACAGCCTGCCTTGGATGAACCTATCTGTGCTTATATTTTCAGACAGGTAAGCTACAGTGTATTGCTTACAACATGTACTTTGGAGTTCATGGATAAAGAGTTCATGAGCCAAGTCGTTTCTTCAACCAAAACATTTTTATTTTCACAACCAAACTTCCTTGCTCGCGCATAATGTCATCTTTGTTTGCGCGCGCTATTTGTTCACACATAATAGCCGTTAGTTTTGACAAATTACTACAATTTTACACCCTGAAGATGGACCATATGTCCGAAAGCTTGGTTGTGAAAATATAAAAAAATTTGGTTGAAGAAATGACATGCCTCATGATGTCTACACCAACCAGCAAAAAAATACCCTAAAGATATCAAAACACCGAGAAGAGTAGGTGTGGCCATGGTTGGTGGTATTAGTAGATGGTTTGTGGGTAGGTGTGGCCATGGTTGGTGGTATTAGTAGATGGTTTGTGGGTAGGTGTGGCCATGGTTGGTGGTATTAGTAGATGGTTTGTGGGTAGGTGTGGCGAAGGTTGGTGGTATTAGTAGATGGTTTGTGGGTAGGTGTAGCCATGGTTGGTGGTATTAGTAGATGGTTTGTGGGTAGGTGTGGCCATGGTTGGTGGTATTAGTAGATGGTTTGTGGGTAGGTGTGGCCATGGTTGGTGGTATTAGTAGATGGTTTGTGAGTAGGTGTGGCCATGGTTGGTGGTATTAGTAGATGGTTTGTGTGTAGGTGTGGCGAAGGTTGGTGGTATTAGTAGATGGTTTGTGGGTAGGTGTGGCCATGGTTGGTGGTATTAGTAGATGGTTTGTGGGTAGGTGTGGCGAAGGTTGGTGGTATTAGTAGATGGTTTGTGGGTAGGTGTGGCGAAGGTTGGTGGTATTAGTAGATGGTTTGTGAGTAGGTGTGGCCATGGTTGGTGGTATTAGTAGATGGTTTGTGGGTAGGTGTGGCCAAAGTTGGTGGTCTTAGTAGATGGTTTGTGGGTAGGTGTGGCCAAGGTAGAGTATGACTGCACTCTCTAGATATCTTGACCTGGTGTTATTAGTAGATGGTTTGTGGTAGGTGTGGCGAAGGTAGAGTATGACTGCACTCTCTAGATATCTTGACCTGGTGTTATTAGTAGATGGTTTGTGGTAGGTGTGGCCAAGGTAGAATCCATTTGATCATTTACATACAGCATACAATCTTGTACATTACTGCAAGTTAATAATGTACAAGTTTGGTTGGTAAAGTATAAAGGAAGTTGAGGAATATATCTGTTAATGTGAATACTTTATATAGCTTGTATCTGCAGTGTCATTTCTACAGAAGCAAAACATTTTACACAGAGATGTTAAGGTAAGCAACATCTATTTGTAGCGTAACAGCAACCAAATGTTTTAACTATGTACACACTATTAGTGTTAATGCTGCTATGGACAAGAGCTAATCAATGAAACTGTTGCGGATTTCTATTGATTTCAATATTTATTATTGTCTGATAATAATAATAAATAGAAAGTTTAACACTTATATAGAACAAATATCTATACATGTATATAATCAAATGCGCTTTGACAAGGTACTCAAGTCAGTAGGTTAGGCCACACACACCAGGAACTTCACTGGGTTCTTGTGTTCAGAGATCTTTTGTTAGAAAACATCAACAAAAAACTGGAATGTTTAATAGTTAAAAGTGATGGTAAATGTTTGCAACTCTGTCATTGATAATGTTCCAGTGACACTTGAATATATTGATATCAAATAAATGTTTGTTTCATTTCAGGATGAAAATATTATTCTGGATGAGAAATTCCATGTCAAACTGATTGACTTTGGCTCTGCAGCTTACATGAAAGAAGACACATTGTTTAATACCTTTTGTGGGACAATGGAGTACTGTTCTCCTGAAGTGTTACTTGGAAATAAGTAAGTCGAATTTTCCCAGGGCTACACTGTGTCAGTCACGACCCTCAAATACCCATGGACAAAAGCTTATTAATAATAATAAATGGCATGTATTTTGTTATATCTCACTACCCCAAAAAGTACTGGGCAAACTTGGAACCTCCCTAAAAATACTAAAACATGAAGTTTCAAACTCCTGTCACTTTAAACCCCAAATACATGTACCTCCCCCCCCCCCCCCCCCCCCTGGATTTGTTACAACCTTTGTTTCAGTTAACTGCCAAATAGAATAACCAATCCAGGCACGGATATGGTCAGTGAAACAATGTACAATAATAATACTAATAATGTACAATACTATGCTCACATATTACTTAATGCTGCAGTATTTTACCCTGGCAATGATGTTAGGAAAGTTGAAATGTTGGTACTTAGTAGTACATGTATTTCAATTGTTATCTAAATACTACAATATGTTTACATGTTACCAAATAAACAACGAGGTAGTAACGATTTCCAATGGTTGGACATGCAGAATGCTTCTAAACACACACACCTGATTACAGCTGATTGTGGTGTAATTGTTCTGAGCGGTAATACCTTTATATAATAGTTACAACTGTTGTGTGTAGGTATAGAGGTCCTGAGTTAGAACTATGGTCCATGGGAGTAACACTCTATACCTTGGTATTTGGTGAAAACCCTTTTTATGATGTTGAAGAGACAATTCGAGCAGAGCTCCATCCTTCCTTCCCTGTATCACAAGGTATATACACTAGCACATGGTCAATACCTTGTAGTAATGTTAATTCCCTGTATCACAAGGTATATACACTAGCACATGGTCAATACCTTGTAGTAATTAATGTTAATTCCCTGTATCACAAGGTATATACACTAGCACATGGTCAATACCTTGTAGTAATGTTAATTCCCTGTATCACAAGGTATATACACTAGCACATGGTCATTACCTTGTAGTAATATAATTCCCTGTATCACAAGGTATATACACTAGCACATGGTCAATACCTTGTAGTAATGTTAATTCCCTGTATCACAAGGTACATACACTAGCACATGGTCATTACCACTAGCACATCTCAAGACGTCAGAAACAGTTCTAGTCCTCTATCGAACATTTCAAAAAAAACTTATGTTAATCATATTCATTCTAATATTTATCTTCAGTTCAAAAGTTTTGCTTAGATATTTAATCCCACTTTACTCATTTTTTCTATAGTATATGTGATATCCAGTCAACTTTATAATATAGTTTGTATAATTTGTATATATAGATATTTTATAGTATATGAGGGCCACCTGAAAATGATCATTTTTGGTAACGGTGTTACCCTGTCCAATAAAGTTGTTATATATTTATTTATTATTTATGATCATTACCTTAATTGTAGTAACAATCTGTTGATTTCCCCTTTAATATCAATAGAACTGATGTTTGTTATCTGTTGGTTACTTCATCCTGACCCCAAATGGAGAGCTACAATCAAAGACTTGGAGACAAATGACTGGATTAATCAGCCAGTTGAAATACAGAGATATAACTTTGACATTGTCTTAGGTAAACAAAATGATGATATTGTTATATTAAATAATTCTATAAGTAAATGAATCTTTCTAAGGAATAATATCGGTGTAAGTAGTACAGTACTTGACACTGTCATTAATATTTCAGCATCAGACAATGCCAACCCTCACTTCCCAGGCCCACCACCATCTGCACCTAACGACGATTTTGATGATGAAGATGAAGACCTCTCAGAAGATGATATTATTGACTATGATCAACAAGACATGAAGTTACTTCAATCAGCCATGCAAGAGTATTTAGGCACCTCCAGTGATAATAGCTGTGGCGATGACAAGTAATACGTATTCAGTCAGTATATACTTGAAGTATTCAGTCAGTATATACTTGTAGTATTCAGTCAGTATATACTTGTAGTATTCAGTCAGTATATACTTGTAGTATTCAGTCAGTATATACTTGTAGTATTCAGTCAGTATATACTTGTAGTATTCAGTCAGCATATACTTGTAGTATTCAGTCAGTATATACTTGTAGTATTCAGTCAGTATATACTTGTAGTATTCAGTCAGTATATACTTGTAGTATTCAGTCAGTATATACTTGTAGTAATCAGTCAGTATATACTTGTAGTATTCAGTCAGTATATACTTGTAGTATTCAGTCAGTATATACTTGTAGTATTCAGTCAGTATATACTTGTAGTATTCAGTCAGTATATACTTGTAGTATTCAGTCAGCATATACTTGTAGTATTCAGTCAGCATATACTTGTAGTATTCAGTCAGTATATACTTGTAGTATTCAGTCAGTATATACTTGTAGTATTCAGTCAGTATATACTTGTAGTATTCAGTCAGTATATACTTGTAGTATTCAATCAGTATATACTTGTAGTATTCAGTCAGTATATACTTGTAGTATTCAGTCAGTATATACTTGTAGTATTCAGTCAGTATATACTTGTAGTATTCAGTCAGTATATACTTGTAGTATTCAGTCAGTATATACTTGTAGTATTCAGTCAGTATATACTTGTAGTATTCAGTCAGTATATACTTGTAATATTCAGTCAGTATATACTTGTAGTATTCAGTCAGTATATACTTGTAGTATTCAGTCAGTATATACTTGTAGTACTTGTAGTATTCAGTCAGTATATACTTGTAGTATTCAGTCAGTATATACTTGTAGTATTCAGTCAGTATATACTTGTACATAGATAACATGTTCTACCACTACTGTCACTACCAATAGACTGTAGACATAAAGAAACTGCATCCAACATATTTGATTTCTACGGATGTCCAGGTACAGCACAAGTAGGTGCATAGTGAATTCTTATTTATGTCAAACAGACAAATGTATTATAATAATTATATTACTTACATTATTGTAAGTTTAATACGTTTAAATTATTACTACTAATATTATTAATATTTTAAAATGTATACTGTAGTTTATGTTGGCACAATGCTTTATATCTATTGGCCTTTTAAAATATTTAGTGTGGTTTTAGTTTGATATTTTATCATTTTATTGGTAGGACTGCAAATAATCATGTCTGGGCATCCACCCTTCCCTCTCACTTGTCCAGTGTGGCTAATTATAATAGTGGTGTGATTATTGTGTGTGGTAGTTTTACCAATCCAATGTTCAATGAAGCTAACATACATGTACTCCTCAAAGACTCTAATTTCATGTGACTAGTTTATAACATGACACATCTGCACAGAACTTGTTGCTTGTGACATGTAAAAAGTGCTTCCAATATGACCATTTTATTGCTGTATCAAACTAACTAGCATTTTTTGCTTTGCTACAAAGAATGTTATGATTTATACAGGTCCACTGTCCCCCCTTGATTAAGTAAAATATTAGTAATTGCCCTGAAACAAGTGCCCGGGGGTTAATTCAAGGAAATACAGTAAATGACTAACTTCAGGTTATTTCTCATCTCTGTGCTATACAGACTGGAACATTTTATTTTTTACCAGAGGCCTCAATAAAGATAACTCAGAATAGGTTGCACGAAGGCTGCTGTGCCATCACATAAGGTACATGAATGCTGCTGTGCCATCACATAAGGTGCATGAATGCTGCTGTGCCATCACATAAGGTACATGAAGGCTGCTGTGCCATCACATAAGGTACATGAAGGCTGCTGTGCCATCACATAAGGTACATGAAGGCTGCTGTGCCATCACATAAGGTACATGAATGCTGCTGTGCCATCACATAAGGTACATGAATGCTGCTGTGCCATCACATAAGGTGCATGAATGCTGCTGTGCCATCACATAAGGTACATGAAGGCTGCTGTGCCATCACATAAGGTACATGAAGGCTGCTGTGCCATCACATAAGGTGCATGAATGCTGCTGTGCCATCACATAAGGTGCATGAAGGCTGCTGTGCCATCACATAAGGTGCATGAAGGCTGCTGTGCCATCACATAAGGTGCATGAAGGCTGCTGTGCCATCGCATAAGGTGCATGAAGGCTGCTGTGCCATCACATAAGGTGCATGAAGGCTGCTGTGCCATCACATAAGGTACATGGAGGCTGCTGTGCCATCACATAAGGTGCATGAAGGCTGCTGTGCCATCACAAGGTACATGAAGGCTGCTGTGCCATCACTTGTTCTTGTGCTGTGTGACCACCTTAACTTCTGTCACAACCAAAAACAGTCTAGCAACTATACAGAAGTATAGAGTCCATGAATAGTAGTGTTACAATATATCTTCAGCCACATGGTTACCTATATAGCAATTATAGTGATATAGTTGCATAGCTTATCAGACACAACTGTTAGTATGATTTTATTATTTATCAGCATATTAATTTTTAATAACAGATTAGTATTAATAACAGAACTGTATAAAATTTAAGCTCCCCCAAAGTATGGGCAATTATTATTGTACACAACTATGACGATTTAACGTTTACACTATCTTTAATTTAATGACTGAGATTTTAAATAAAATACAGTAGTCCAACGTGTAATAACAAAGTAGCTTATAAGAATAATAATGTTCGGTTAAAATCAGCGTCTTTGAGCTAATTTGAACTCCACGCCACTGTAGTTGCCTCGGTAGCTCAGTGGGTAGAGCACCTGTCATGAAATCGGGGTGTCGTGGGTTCGAATCCCGCTCGAGGCGTCTGATTTTTTCCGAACATTTGTTCTGTATATACTCATCATAGTTTCTTTATCAGTAATAATAACATTAGTTGAATACATGCTGTCGGTTTGAAAATCATAAACTGGACCGCAAGGATCTCTGGGAAAGCAGTAAATGAGTCACGTTTTATGTTGTCGAAGAACTGTTGAGCTAAAATGTGACAAGATGAGGTCAATGAACACTTTCAATTTCCCAGAATTCCTTTCAACACGACGTTGAATGTTTATGTTTACTTGAAGAATCGCAAGGGATACCTGGGAAAGCGGTAAATGAGTCAAATGACGTCGCTTATTCGTAATTTATTTCCCAAATATGTGTAGAATTTTGCTTAAAGAGATCATTTTTTTCAATAAATACCAACATTTTCCTCTGACTACATAAAACTTAGCTGATTTACCGCTTACCCATACATCCTAGCGGTCTCAGCTTCTATGATTTTGAACTCGACTTTAGTGTATGCTTTTAGAAAAACAAATAAGTTCAACCAATGATCCTATCCAATCAGAATCGACATTTTCATGAATATTAGCAGTATGGGTAGTGGTATGGCATAAAGCATGTCATACCAAACTGAGCAATTTCATTCAACAGTATTGAATATTGCTGTCAAACACAAGATGGTATTTCATTCAAACAGATAAAAACAATACATTTTAATCCACTACTACATGACAATAGATTCTGGTATTGCTGGTTTGCATGCGTGACGTCATGGCGGCCATGTTGGGAATGTTACCTGTTTGTACTATAACAACATGGTCGCTAATCATTCGTCTTTAAATCTCCAGGGATTGACTGTAGACCAGCATTACAAAGCAGGATCCCTAAATGTGACACTAGGACCCACAGTGTAAAGATGTTGACATTGAAGAATTAATGGAAAATAAAATGATAAATTAATACAGGTATTGAAGTCTGTTTTATTTAGAAACTATATAATTATCATGACTATATCTATCGTATTCAATAACTATATAATTATGACTATATCTATCGTATTCAATAACTATATAATTATCATGACTATATCTATCGTATTCAATAACTATATAATTATCATGACTATATCTATCGTATTCAATAACTATATAATTATCATGACTATATCTATCGTATTCAATAACTATATAATTATCATGACTATATCTATCGTATTAATAATAATCTTTATCTATCGTATTCAATAATTATCATGACTGTATCTATCGTATTCAATAACTATATAATTATCATGACTATATCTATCGTATTCAATAACTATATAATTATCATGACTATATCTATCGTATTAATAATAATCTTTATCTATCGTATTCAATAACTATATAATTATCATGACTATATCTATCGTATTCAATAACTATATAATGCGAACTATATAATTATCATGACTATATCTATCGTATTCAATAACTATATAATTATCATGACTATATCTATCGTATTCAATAACTATATAATTATCATGACTATATCTATCGTATTAATAATAATCTTTATCTATCGTATTCAATAACTATATAATTATCATGACTATATCTATCGTATTAATAATAATAATAATCTTTATCTATCGTATTCAATAACTATATAATTATCATGACTATATCTATCGTATTAATAATAATCTTTATCTATCGTATTCAATACTATATAATTATCATGACTATATCTATCGTATTCAATAACTATATAATTATCATGACTATATCTATCGTATTAATAATAATCTTTATCTATCGTATTCAATAACTATATAATTATCATGACTATATCTATCGTATTAATAATAATAATAATCTTTATCTATCGTATTCAATAACTATATAATTATCATGACTATATCTATCGTATTAATAATAATCTTTATCTATCGTATTCAATAACTATATATAATTATCATGACTATATCTATCGTATTCAATTAATAATAATCATTATATCTATCGTATTCAATAACTATATAATTATCATGACTATAACTATATCGTATCATGACTATATCTATCGTATAATAATAATATCATGACTTTATCTATCGTATTCAATAACTATATAATTATCATGACTATATCTATCGTATTAATAATAATCTTTATCTATCGTATTCAATAACTATATAATTATCATGACTATATCTATCGTATTCAATAACTATATAATTATCATGACTATATCTATCGTATTCAATAACTATATAATTATCATGACTATATCTATCGTATTCAATAACTATATAATTATGACTATATCTATCGTATTCAATAACTATATAATTATCATGACTATATCTATCGTATTAATAATAATATATAATATAATATTATATCTATCGTATTCAATAACTATATATAATTATCATGACTCTATATCTATCGTATTATCATGACTATATCTATCGTATAATAATATATAATATGACTATATCTATCGTATTCAATAACTATATAATTATCATGACTATATCTATCGTATTAATAATAATCTTTATCTATCGTATTCAATAACTATATAATTATCATGACTATATCTATCGTATTAATAATAATAATTTATCTTTATCTATCGTATTCAATAACTATATAATTATCATGACTATATCTATCGTATTCAATAACTATATAATATCATGACTATATCTATCGTATTCAATAACTATATAATTATCATGACTATATCTATCGTATTAATAATAATCTTTATCTATCGTATTCAATAACTATATAATTATCATGACTATATCTATCGTATTCAATAACTATATAATTATCATGACTATATCTATCGTATTCAATAACTATATAATTATCATGACTATATCTATCGTATTAATAATAATCTTTATCTATCGTATTCAATAACTATATAATTATCATGACTATATCTATCGTATTCAATAACTATATAATTATCATGACTATATCTATCGTATTCAATAACTATATAATTATCATGACTATATCTATCGTATTAATAATAATCTTTATCTATCGTATTCAATAACTATATAATATATGACTATATCTATCGTATTCAATAACTATATAATTATCATGACTATATCTATCGTATTCAATAACTATATAATTATCATGACTATATCTATCGTATTATATAATTATCATCTTATATCTATCGTATTCAATAACTATATAATTATCATGACTATATCTATCGTATTCAATAACTATATAATTATCATGACTATATCTATCGTATTCAATAACTATATAATTATCATGACTATATCTATCGTATTCAATAACTATATAATTATCATGACTATATCTATCGTATTCAATAACTATATAATTATCATGACTATATCTATCGACTATATTCGTATTCAATAACTATATATTATCATGACTATATCTATCGTATTAATAATAATCTTTATCTATCGTATTCAATAACTATATAATTATCATGACTATATCTATCGTATTAATAATAATCTTATATCTATCGTATTCAATAACTATATAATTATCATGACTATATCTATCGTATTCAATAACTATATAATTATCATGACTATATCTATCGTATTAATAATAATCTTTATCTATCGTATTCAATAACTATATAATTATCATGACTATATCTATCGTATTCAATAACTATATAATTATCATGACTATATCTATCGTATTCAATAACTATATAATTATCATGACTATATCTATCGTATCAATATTAATAATAATCTTTATCTATCGTATTCAATAACTATATAATTATCATGACTATATCTATCGTATTCAATAACTATATAATTATCATGACTATATCTATCGTATTCAATAACTATATAATTATCATGACTATATCTATCGTATTCAATAACTATATAATTATCATGACTATATATCGTATTCAATAACTATATAATTATCATGACTATATCTATCGTATTCAATAACTATATAATTATCATGACTATATCTATCGTATTCAATAACTATATAATTATCATGACTATATCTATCGTATTCAATAACTATATAATTATCATGACTATATCTATCGTATTAATAATAATCTTTATCTATCGTATTCAATAACTATATAATTATGACTATATCTATCGTATTCAATAACTATATAATTATCATGACTATATCTATCGTATTCAATAACTATATAATTATCATGACTATATCTATCGTATTCAATAACTATATAATTATCATGACTATATCTATCGTATTAATAATAATCTTTATCTATCGTATTCAATAACTATATAATTATCATGACTATATCTATCGTATTCAATAACTATATAATTATCATGACTATATCTATCGTATTAATAATAATCTTTATCTATCGTATTCAATAACTATATAATTATCATGACTATATCTATCGTATTCAATAACTATATAATTATCATGACTATATCTATCGTATTCAATAACTATATAATTATCATGACTATATCTATCGTATTAATAATAATCTTTATCTATCGTATTCAATAACTATATAATTTATGACTATATCTATCGTATTCAATAACTATATAATTATCATGACTATATCTATCGTATTCAATAACTATATAATTATCATGACTATATCTATCGTATTAATAATAATCTTTATCTATCGTATTCAATAACTATATAATTATCATGACTATATCTATCGTATTCAATAACTATATAATTATCATGACTATATCTATCGTATTAATAATAATCTTTATCTATCGTATTCAATAACTATATAATTATCATGACTATATCTATCGTATTCAATAACTATATAATTATCATGACTATATCTATCGTATTAATAATAATCTTTATCTATCGTATTCAATAACTATATAATTATCATGACTATATCTATCGTATTCAATAACTATATAATTATCATGACTATATCTATCGTATTCAATAACTATATAATTATCATGACTATATCTATCGTATTCAATAACTATATAATTATCATGACTATATCTATCGTATTAATAATAATCTATATCTATCGTATTCAATAACTATATAATTATCATGACTATATCTATCGTATTCAATAACTATATAATTATCATGACTATATCTATCGTATTCAATAACTATATAATTATCATGACTATATCTATCGTATTAATAATAATCTTTATCTATCGTATTCAATAACTATATAATTATCATGACTATATATCTATCGTATTCAATAACTATATAATTATCATGACTATATCTATCGTATTCAATAACTATATAATTATCATGACTATATCTATCGTATTCAATAACTATATAATTATCATGACTATATCTATCGTATTAATAATAATCTATATCTATCGTATTCAATAACTATATAATTATCATGACTATATCTATCGTATTCAATAACTATATAATTATCATGACTATATCTATCGTATTCAATAACTATATAATTATCATGACTATATCTATCGTATTCAATAACTATATAATTATGACTATATCTATCGTATTCAATAACTATATAATTATCATGACTATATCTATCGTATTAATAATAATCTTTATCTATCGTATTCAATAACTATCACAGAAACAATAGCCAGTCGACGAATTCTGCAGTTGATCAATAAAATAGAGTGTAAAGAGCTGTGTGTCTACTTCAGCAAAACTCCGCCAAACTTTAATCCCATAATAATGAGGAATTGAAAGATGTTGAAAGTGTAAAACTATTGGGTTATTGACTTAACGTGAAACACTCACATTGACGAGATTTTGAAGAAGGGAAGCACACGACTACTTCTTGAGGCAATTAAACGTTCAGAATGTCTTGTGGTGCAGTTCTACCGCACTCGGGTGCCAATCCAGACCCGGTTTACACCGTTTTTAAAGAAATTCAAAGTATGTTTCGACGTACTCACGTCATCTTCAGTGTGATTACAAATAGTCAAGGCTAAGTATATATACTATATTATTTACACGTTGGTAGAATGCAGGGGTGAGATTTTTGGCGACTTTGGACTTGTAAAGAATGCAACCGGTGCAATATTTTGCCTGTAGGACCGAGTGGCTCGGCACTCTAAAAAACCGTATATTCCCAGCATGCTTTTCGGGCGTGCAGAAGGAAAACACATGTTTGCAAAAGTGGTTGTGAGGAAATGGCTATTGTTCGTTAAGGAAAAGACGGGGGGAAATTCACGATTGTATCAAGAAGAGAGATCAGTGGAAGTTTGCTGAGAAAGTGGCGTTTTGTTTCACAATGATGTATTTTGGAAGAAAATCCAAGTCAAATGTCGGTCATTTTCGAGGTTGTGAAATTGCGCCAAAACCTCGCATTTTTGATTTCTATGAAAAACAAATTGATCGAACTAATGCCCAGAAATCGGACTTGTAAGTCAGTTTACTTGAGGTTAAAATTTGAAGAGTTATCTAGTTGTCACTAATAACTGGCCATGAGATCGATGTTACGAAAATTCAGAAAGTTAGAATTTCTCAAAGCCATATCGATGTTTACGGCCGGTGTAGGATTCAATGGGTTAAGCTTCATATTGAATGAATGATCCCTTTTTTCCCTTTCATAGCTCAAATATGGTTAAGAATCATTCCCATTAACTCCAAGATTGTTATCCGTTGGCAGCTATCAACTAATATAGTGCAAGATAGTCGTGTTTTGGCATTGCGTTTTGTGTTTTAATTACACTGAAAAATGACCGCGACAGGTCGAAATCAATGCTAATTTTGGCAGTCCCAAGCACTCATAGTTTTATTTCTCAAAAATGAAACATTGATTGGTCGTGCTTGAAACTTTCTAAACTGAAAGAGCAAAAGTGAAGCTTTACTGGGGCGTGGCGTTTTCCTCAAAAATGTATATACCAGATTTCTATTTCGTTTTCGTTGCCTATATTTCAACTTTCCGTTCATGGCGCTCTGTATACCTGTTTAAAACCAAATTTGATCGAAAAATAACTACAAATTAAAGTTACAGAAAAATAAATACTACAGTAGAAAAGAACAAGAAACGTTTATTATGTGTACTGAATGTCGTTGTTGTAGTGCTAGAGGTGAACACACACCGACTGTTCAAAGTTGGCTTATAATTTAGCCGAAAATTTTCAGTCGTCAAGCGGGCTTTTAAAAACTGCAAATTTCTCCTAAAATGAAAATTGCTGGAACTTTTTAGTATTTTTCCCTAAAATAGGTCATCGAAAGGAATGATATGGTGAAAGTAAATAAACAAGCTTCAACGAGTTTTAAGAGACCTCAAGAAGAAAGGACACTTAAATCAGGTAGATTACGAACATATATATACTAGACTTCCTTTTTAATAAAGATCTATCTATCTATCTATCTATCATATGAACACTAGCAATATGAGTCAAGATGGCCGACGCGCATATATATACTCATAACAACAAATTCTCGCTCAAAATGGCGGCCAAATATTACAGAGAATGTATGGGGAATAATGCTAAAAATGCAATATATATGAAAAGCGTGAAAGTACAAAGTTTCAGTCCCTCGAATTATAATCATCATTGCTTACCCCACTTTCTTACAAAAAATGAAGTGAATTCTTCTTCCTCGTTAACGTTACGATCCAAGCCGAAATTACAGTGATTTGTGGGGGGAAATTATATATTCAAGTGGCCATATCTCAGCCGCTATTTAACCGATTGCTCTGAAATTTGGCATGCAAGCTTCTTTATTGATGTTCTTTCGAAATCGGGGATCGAAAGTTGATAAAGCGAAAATTATTTTTTTCGTGACGTCACACGAAGCTTCGGTGGATGACGTCTTTATTCAGTGGAGGGCGACGTCATTTTCGGTGGAGGTCGGTGGACCGAATTTCCACCGAATATGACGTCATTAAAAAAAGCCCGGCTAATATTCCATTCCTACTATGCTACTCATATGGGAACAAGCCATTCTGTACCAGCTTGTAACTAGATGGCTAAAGAAATATGGGAATGGTGCATACCTCGTAAGATATGGCTGAGTGTTGCACACATCCTCGGGATGTGTGCTTCAATAACAAGCTCGTGATACAGGACTTCTCATTTGTGACTAGCTCCGTATCTAGTGATAGAATTATAGAATTAAACGAGACTTACCCTGTAAGTTGAAGTTTGATTGCAATTCTATCTTGTCATCAGTCCCTATTCTCCCACTCTACCGGTGATCCTATACCACTTACGTTAAACACTATTGTCCCACCCTACCGGTGATCCTATACCACTTACGTTAAACACTATTGTCCCACCCTACCGGTGATCCTATACCACTTACGTTAAACACTATTGTCCCACCCTACCGGTGATCCTATACCACTTACCACTCACTCACGTTAAACACTATTGTCCCACCCTACCGGTGATCCTATACCACTTACCACTTACGTTAAACACTATTGTCCCACCCTACCGGTGATCCTATACCACTTACGTTAAACACTATTGTCCCACCCTCCCGGTGATCCTATACCACTTACGTTAAACACTATTGTCCCATGCACCCTACCGGTGATCCTATACCACTTACCACTCACTCACGTTAAACACTATTGTCCCACCCTACCGGTGATCCTATACCACTTACCATTCACTCACGTTAAACACTATTGTCCCACCCTACCGGTGATCCTATACCACTTACCATTCACTCACGTTAAACACTATTGCCCCACCCTACCGGTGATCCTATTCCACTTACCATTCACTCACATTAAACACTATTGTACCACCCTACTGGTGATCCTATACCACTTACCATTCACTCATGTTAAACACTATTGTACCATGCACCCTACCGGTGATCCTATACCACTTACCATTCACTCACGTTAAACACTATTGTCCCACCCTACCGGTGATCCTATACCACTTACCATTCACTCACGTTAACACTATTGTCCCACCCTACCGGTGATCCTATACCACTTACCATTCACTCACGTTAAACACTATTGTACCATGCACCCTACCGGTGATCCTATACCACTTACCATTCACTCACGTTAACCACTATTGTCCCACCCTACCGGTGATCCTATACCACTTACCATTCACTCACGTTAAACACTATTGCCCCACCCTACCGGTGATCCTATACCACTTACCATTCACTCACGTTAACCACTATTGTCCCACCCTACCGGTGATCCTATACCACTTACCATTCACTCACGTTAAACACTATTGCCCCACCCTACCGGTGATCCTATACCACTTACCATTCACTCACGTTAACCACTATTGTCCCACCCTACCGGTGATCCTATACCACTTACCATTCACTCACGTTAAACACCGTATTGTACCATGCACCCTACCGGTGATCCTATATATACCACTTACCACTCACTCACGTTAAACACTATTGTCTCACCCTACCGGTGATCCTATACCACTTACCACTCACGCTAAACACTATTGTCCCTCCCTACCGGTGATCCTATACCACTTACCACTCACTCACGTTAAACACTGATCAGCACGCGCATGCGCATCTCATTTGTGACTCCTTCGGTTCCGGACTAATGACAAGAACAGCCGACAAAACATCACACCATGTTTTGTAAAACAATGTTTTAGTCTAGCGATGTTTTACGAAATGTTTTATGGATGTTTTATAATTACCGTTGTATAGTACATTATCCTTTCTGCTGCCTTATTAGCATTAAGGTATGGGTAGGCCCTCCCTGTCGAATAACCAACAGGGAGTAGCACGGAGTGCTAATAAGTCAGCCAAAGTAGGGGTGGGGTGGGGGGGGGGGGGGGGGGGGTGGGACGACTTTACTCTTACTTCCGAACGTTGCGAACAGACGCCTTTGCATAATTAAGTTGGTCTTAAATAATGCTAATGACGTCATCATAAAGTATCATGAATATTCAATGAAGTTTGAATAGTGTTGACAACCTTTCATGTCATATTCTTTTCGCGCTGCAATTATTGTGGAATTTCAGTATATTTACAAGACCAATAGTTAATTGGAAATGCAACATGTTATAGAATTATATTTATGTCAATAAAAACACCTCAAAACAGCAAGAAAACCAAAGTGACAGATTTAACATTTACTAATCAATTTCTTTACAACATTCAATAATAATTGTATACAAATATTTTAAAGATTTATCCATTACAATTTATAACATTTCTAATAATATACATGAAAAAAATACTCGATTCTGATTGGCTTAGAGCAGTGCAGTTGAAAAGTAATTTGCACTGCAGTGCAAATTACCTTTAATATGCACTGCAGTGCAAATTACTTTTTTTTTCATGAATATTATTAATTGGTAATCATATGATTTCTCGTTCAATTTGAAATAATTTGCACTCGTGTGTTTTTCAAAGAGCTCAAATTGCACTCGCCCTACGGGCTCGTGCAATTTTGATACTCTTTGAAAAACACACTCGTGCAAATTATTTCCAAATTGAACTCGAAACCGTATGATTACCTCTACATAAACCAACTAAATTATAAAAATATTACATTGCTATTCATTTTTTATTTATTTCAAAACTACTTTATTGTTGTACTGATTGATACAACCTCCACTATATAAACATGTAATAAGCCCTTTCAAGAATATGTATGAGTAGACAGTGGTTTTAATAACAATAGTCCCCACTAGCTTGTCCATAATAAACAATATATGATGGTAGAATGTGATGGGAATTAAAAATGACCAATTCCTTGTTGTCAGGGGAGGTGTGAGAATCATGTCCTGCCTGTAAGGGTTCTCCATGGATGAGATTGGTGCATCGATAAACTCGTCCAGGAAGTACCTGGCAAAGTAACAGTTTTGATGCACCCTTGATGTATTCCATGGAATATGAGGGATATTCACTGAAATATACACCTCGACCATACCAACCTAAACAATTAATAATAACAAAGTTAGTAATGTAGTTTGTAAGGTTTCATCAAGCGTAAAAAGACTCAGAAAAATACTGAGCCCAGACGGGATATGAACCCGTGATCTCCTGGACACCAGGCCATGTTGCATGTGACAAATAGTCCCTTTTCGCATTCACAGATCTCGTTGTAAAACCGCTGTACTTATTGACAACATACGCATTTGTACAGGGTTAGCCTCGAGTCAGTGTAAATTATTCACAAATATCAACAAGAACACGATAAAATGTTGACATAAAACAATAGAAACATTTTTGAATTGCACGGACTGTTTTCTGAATCGAGGCTAAGCCTGTACAAATGCGTCTTTTGTCAAGGACAGCGGTCATCTCTAAACAACGCGAAACTGGAGTATTGTTTTACTGCTTATCTTGTACATAGAAACACTGCAAAACAACATTTAGCCAGAGAGGCAAGGGCGGCCGAGTGGTGAGAGCCTCGGTCTGTCACCTCTGTGTCCTGGGTTCGATTCCCGGATCGACCTGGAATCACATGTTTGTCAGTTCGTTCTCTCCCTTGCTTCGAGGGTTTTTCTCCGGGTAATCTAGTTTTCCTCCCTCAGCAAAAACGAACTGACAAACATTGAGAGATACAGTAGAATTAGAAGTTTCAGTAACCAGAAATGTTATTACCAAGTTCTCTCTTCGCGTGGATCACAACTATCTATAACTCAAAAACGAACTAGTGAGCTGAAAGTTGTATGCATAGAATATTAGAATGTTGTGGTAGTGTGTGTGTGAGTACAGTGTCCCCCAATTAGTGCGCATGCGCTAAGATACATTGAACACTTAAGTAAACAGTTCTTTATTTTATTTATTTATTGTCAATTGTGAATTTTGCTAGCAGTTGGCACTTCTGAGGAAACTAAGTCAACAATGTGTAATAATAAGGGACCGGTCATTAAATATCGGGAGGGGGGGGGGGGAGGGCTGGAGGAGAAATGATAAAAAGGGGGGGGGGGGTCTTCGAATTTTCTGAGAGCGAACAGACAGAAATAAATAACTCTTGGAGAACGCTGGAAATAGCATTTCCGAGCCTCTAGATTTCAAAATTTTCTGGGGGAGCATGCCCCCCATACCGGCTCACGCCTACGACGCTCGCTACGCGTCTCCCCCTCCGCTTGGCCTTTGCTACGGCCCTGGTTCACTTTTGTGGACCAGCAAAAAAAAGGCTAGCTAATGACGCTCCTGGCGTCAAGAAACACCGGGCCTGGACAATTATAATCAGTTGACTCTGATGGAGAATATATACCTTGAAAGAGCTTTATGATTATCCACCCCCCTTTGTAAAATCCTAGATCCGCCCATACTTGTATAATGTTATTTTCAGTATTTTTGTCCTTTTAAAAATTCACTACTAGTTAAAAAATCGAATAACTAATTAACTCAATACACAGATTATAAATCCCTACACCAAGATATCATTCACATCCACAAAATATATTTTTGACAGTTAGGATTTGTTTTCCTCGGGCGTAGGTCCTTGTGGTGGAGCAAAAAAACTCTTGCTTGAACCGATGGAAAAAGTACCTGTGCGACAATGGTGAAACCTATACACCGAATTCATAATGGCGTACATTCAGTTTTAGTTTGGCAATATGATACGTTTCTGGTACAAATGATCACTGTCATCTAAAATAAACACTTTGCTGTAGACAAAATATCATCGGAGTTATGACAGATCATGAATAGAGAGTTGTATGTATTCTTCAAGTGAGTCCTCACCAGCGTTGTTTTGGTGCAATTTCACAATTTCAAATGTTGATATCTTCTCAAGGATTTATTATTTGGTTTCAAAACACACATATGGTATTTAGATGATCACATAAATATTCTATCAAATATTTACTTTTCCCAAAATGATATTATTATTATTATTATTGTTATATTTTTTGGCTTTTATGCAAATTAGAAGCAGCCAATTATGAATTCGGTCTATAACAGATAGCTAGAACCTGATCTGAGTGTTTTTCAAATGAATGGGCACAGAAGGGGGGGTCTTGAAATTTTTACCAATTTCAAAGGGGGGTTTTCAGATTTTTTTTGCATTTAAGAGGGGGGTCCGGAAACAAAAACCTAAAAAATGACTTTCTCCTCCAGCCCCCCCCTCCCCATATTTAATGACCGGTCCCTAAGTAGCTATTTCTAATTAATTATCGATAGGTGCTAGAAGTTCTTCGGCCATCCCATTATTTTATCAAATGTAGGAAGGAAACTTTTCATTTCTGTGGGTCCATCCAAGCCATATATAATGGCTCTTTTTGGATTTGCCACAGCAATTTATGTTTGTAGAGAAGCAAACAAAGACTGTCTATTTGACCCTATAGTGCATGTATTCATTTACCAGTATCAGTAGCATGATCAAAGTTTGAGTCACCAGGTTCTCTAAAGCCTGTCTCTGATATAGAAGGTATGTTCTCTTCTTTGGTTCCATGGAATGCCAAGACTGAATAAGTTTCATTCTCTCCTCTCATCTCCCTCAGCGTCTGTTGTGCCTTCTTGAACCTCTTTATTAATGATGAGTTGACGAGGTACTCAACTTTTGTGACTCGATAGTTATCTTTAATGTCCACAAGACGATAAAACTGGGACTCTGCAAGACATAGACATAAACATAGAGTTTGTTAGATGAAGTTTAAGAATCTATTTTTCTGCATATTTTTGGGTAACATTCACTTGTAAATTTAAAATATTTAATAAATATAAAATATTTAACTTGTAAAGGTGCAAGCAAGTCATGGTGCAAGCAAGTCATGGTGCAAGCAAGTCATGGTGCAAGCAAGTCATGGTGCAAGCAAGTCATGGTGCAAGCAAGTCATGGTGTAAGTCATGGAGTGAGCAAGTCATGGTGTAAGCAAGTCATGGTGCAAGCAAGTCATGGTGTAAGCAAGTCATGGTGCAAGCAAATCATGGTGTAAGCAAGTCATGGTGCAAGCAAGTCATGGTGTGAGCAAGTCATGGTGTAAGCAAGTCATGGTGCAAGCAAGTCATGGTGTAAGTCATGGTGTGAGCAAGTCATGGTGTAAGCAAGTCATGGTGCAAGCAAGTCATGGTGTAACTCATGGTGTAAGCAGGTCATGGTGCAAGCAAGTCATGGTGTAAGTCATGGTGTGAGCAAGTCATGGTGTAAGTCATGGTGTAAGCAGGTCATGGTGCAAGCAAGTCATGGTGTAAGTCATTGTGTGAGCAAGTCATGGTGCAAGCAAGTCATGGTGCAAGCAAGTCATGGTGCAAGCAAGTCATGGTGCAAGCAAGTCATGGTGCAAGCAAGTCATGGTGTGAGCAAGTCATGGTGTGAGCAAGTCATGGTGTGAGCAAGTCATGGTGCAAGCAAGTCATGGTGCAAGCAAGTCATGGTGCAAGCAAGTCATGGTGCAAGCAAGTCATGGTGCAAGCAAGTCATGGTGCAAGCAAGTCATGGTGTGAGCAAGTCATGGTGCAAGCATGTCATGGTGTGAGCAAGTCATGGTGCAAGCAAGTCATGGTGCAAGCAAGTCATGGTGCAAGCAAGTCATGGTGCAAGCAAGTCATGGTGCAAGCAAGTCATGGTGCAAAGCAAGCAAGTCATGGTGCAAGCAAGTCATGGTGCAAGCAAGTCATGGTGCAAGCAAGTCATGGTGTGAGCAAGTCATGGTGCAAGCACGTCATGGTGCAAGCAAGTCATGGTGTGAGCAAGTCATGGTGTGAGCAAGTCATGGTGTGAGCAAGTCATGGTGCAAGCAAGTCATGGTGCAAGCAAGTCATGGTGTAAGCAAGTCATGGTGCAAGCAAGTCATGGTGTGAGCAAGTCATGGTGTAAGTCATGGTGTGAGCAAGTCATGGTGTAAGTCATGGTGTGAGCAAGTCATGGTGTAAGCAAGTCATGGTGTGAGCAAGTCATGGTGCAAGCAAGTCATGGTGTAAGCAAGTCATGGTGCAAGCAAGTCATGGTGCAAGCAAGTCATGGTGCAAGCAAGTCATGGTGTAAGCAAGTCATGGTGTAAGCAAGTCATGGTGTAAGCAAGTCATGGTGTGAGCAAGCAAGTCATGGTGCGAGCAAGTCATGGTGCAAGCAAGTCATGGTGCAAGCAAGTCATGGTGCAAGCAAGTCATGGTGCAAGCAAGTCATGGTGCAAGCAAGTCATGGTGCAAGCAAGTCATGGTGCAAGCAAGTCATGGTGCAAGCAAGTCATGGTGTGAGCAAGTCATGGTGCAAGCAAGTCATGGTGTAAGCAAGTCATGGTGTAAGCAAGTCATGGTGCAAGCAAGTCATGGTGTAAGCAAGTCATGGTGCAAGCAAGTCATGGTGTGAGCAAGTCATGGTGTAAGTCATGGTGTGAGCAAGTCATGGTGTGAGCAAGTCATGGTGTAAGCAAGTCATGGTGTAAGCAAGTCATGGTGTGAGCAAGTCATGGTGCAAGCAAGTCATGGTGTAAGCAAGTCATGGTGCAAGCAAGTCATGGTGCAAGCAAGTCATGGTGCAAGCAAGTCATGGTGCAAGCAAGTCATGGTGCAAGCAAGTCATGGTGTGAGCAAGTCATGGTGCAAGCACGTCATGGTGCAAGCAAGTCATGGTGTGAGCAAGTCATGGTGTGAGCAAGTCATGGTGTGAGCAAGTCATGGTGCAAGCAAGTCATGGTGCAAGCAAGTCATGGTGCAAGCAAGTCATGGTGTGAGCAAGTCATGGTGTGAGCAAGTCATGGTGTGAGCAAGTCATGGTGCAAGCAAGTCATGGTGCAAGCAAGTCATGGTGCAAGCAAGTCATGGTGTGAGCAAGTCATGGTGTGAGCAAGTCATGGTGTGAGCAAGTCATGGTGCAAGCAAGTCATGGTGCAAGCAAGTCATAGTGCAAGCAAGTCATGGTGTGAGCAAGTCATGGTGCAAGCAAGTCATGGTGTGAGCAAGTGATGGTGTGAGCAAGTCATGGTGCAAGCAAGTCATGGTGCAAGCAAGTCATGGTGTGAGAAAGTCATGATGCAAGCAAGTCATGGTGCAAGCAAGTCATGGTGTGAGCAAGTCATGGTGTAAGCAAGTCATGGTGTGAGCAAGTCATGGTGCAAGCAAGTCATGGTGTAAGCAAGTCATGGTGTGAGCAAGTCATGGTGCAAGCAAGTCATGGTGTAAGCAAGTCATGGTGCAAGCAAGTCATGGTGCATTATTTCGACACTATTTTTAGATATTATTTAATTTGATTATACACTGTAATTAATATGCTCTGTTTGTACATGTAGGAATGTTTACTTTCCAGAGAAAAGATAGCCCACCCCCAACTCGTGCTTCATGTTTGATCAGGGGATTCCAAACACCTTGATACAGATCACTTGGCCGGAGCCTCGTGCTTCATGTGTATCGAGGTGTTTAGAACTCCTGGTCAAACACTCGCACTCGTTGTTGAAATACTACTTCTAAGAGCACTTTCCATTAAATTTGGCTGCCTGACTGTCTGCTATTAATAATATAGGATCGATGCACAAAAAGGACTACCTACATAAAATGAGCCAAGTCTTAACTCTTCCCTCTTTTCTAGTCATATTTGTGCCATGTACATGTATAAAGAAACAGATGATGTTGTGATTTTATAGCTGATGATGAAGACTGATGATGATGATAGCCGAAGTATAATAATCACCTACCAGCCAAACGGAAGTGAATCTGAGCAGCAGAACCTTCCTTGAATTCTCTCTCAGCAAACAGTGGAAAATAAACAAGTTGATGTTTTTTCATAGCTTCTTGTTCACCATCAATCTTTGACACCTTTTCCAGCTGAATGTGAACTCTCTTCAAAGCTCGGTTTTTCTTTTCTATAATTTTCTGTGTTTCAATGAGTTCTTTCTTTAACATGTCTTTCAATTCAAAAGCACGACGAATAAGCTCCTTGCGCTCTTCCTCTGTTAGTATAGAGTAGCATTTCACAATACTGGGACCTCTACTTAAAACTGTGTTGTCTCTCGAAAATTCTGTCAAATAAAGCAGAAACACTAAATTATCACTAAAAAACCTGATGAGTGTCATCGCTGTTCCTTTATATACCCAGAATCAACAGAGAGCGAACTGGGATCGATCGACTTATGGAATCAGTCTACATAGGGACACATTACGGTCTCAAATATCATAGTCGACTATCCTAAAATACAACATCTTTATATTATGTATCGACGAAAAGTTTAACTGATATTGGGTTTCTCTTGATATTCAACATAGGATTCCCTCGCCATCCAATAAATTTTCCTTGAATTCCATACTAAAAATAATAATATATAATATAACTTTATAGATAGATAGATATCTTTATTTACAGAGGATAAATCCTTTCAATAATAATTTACAAATTATTAACTGTTATCAACAGAAGCCCTAATATAAAATATAACACAAAAAAAACATAGAGTAATCTGTAATAAAGATATAAATAGAGTAATCTCTTGTTTTGGAAAATATAGTTCTAGACAATTTTTAGTCACTAGGGTGTAGTGGCGACACTAGGGTGTGGTGGTGAGAGGGTTCCATTGAAACAATTCAAATTTGAGGGAGGTAATTATTTCAAATATTTCTCTCTAAAGGGGCCGATTATTACCCTGGTTCCAGAGGTCCTGCAAGCTGTGAATCAGTGAGAAACAACAAAGCCTCTGGTAGCAGACACTATGAATGACAGGCTTCAAACATGTTGGATACAATCGACCAATCAGCAAAGGGGGATCGTCTTACACAATTTCGAGAGGCTGTCTTTCATTAGGTGTCTGCATGAAAGTGAGATTCGTAGCGTCTGCTACGAGAGGCTTTGTTGTTTCGCACTAGTTCGCAGCTTGCGGGACGCCACACAAACATCGTATTGAAGAGTTTGACAAGCCTCTGGAAACAGGGTAGGCAATTATTTGAGAGAGGCTATGTTTTTAATATGTAAATGTTACATTAATCTTTTCACCATTGTGATATTAGTTTTTCAAATTTCTATTTGCAAATTAATATTTAATAAAGTTATTATTATTATTAACAGTTTAATATTGTTATATTGTTAAAAAAAGAGAATTATTAGAATGGAGGCATTAAGACAATATTCATCACGAGGGCCATAGGTCCCAATGTATATATATATTTTGTTTTTTTTTTTTTTTTTATTTTAATTTTTTTTTTTTGTCCTTTTTTTTTTTTTTTTTTTTTTTTTTTTTTAAATGTTCTTGTTATTTTTTACTACAATGGTTGTAATAATACAAATACAATTTTGTATATAATAATAGTATAGTGTAGTAATATAGTATTGTATAGTATAGTATGGTACGGTATGATATAGTGTAAAATGAGAGGAAAAACAGCAAGTAAGTGAAGGTTTGGTATTATGCAGTTTTGCTCAGGAAATTGGTAAAAGGTGCCCATTTTTTTTCAAAAACGTTTGATAATTGTTTTGTATTAGATGATAATGCAATTCTTTTTTCAATTTGATATTTGTTGGTTGCGTGATTTAGAAATGATGGAAATGTGTATTTCTGTTCATTAATGAAACTATTATACATATGTTGTTTTGCAATCAGAATTAGATGGTTTAAAAACAGAGAGTATTTGAAGTTGGATAAATGACCATATAGGATTGTTCCGAGATCAAGTTTCAGTTGTGACTTAGCATCAATGTGTGATGACCACCAACTTTGAAATTTGTTCCAAAAATATCGTGCGTGCGTACAGAGATAGAAAAAGTGTTTGCAAGTGTGACGTTCTTTATCTATGCAAAAAGGACAGGAATCATCATTTTTAATACCTACTTTTTTTAGGTAATCATTCAAGGGAAGTATATTGTGTATGATTTTAAACTGGAAAACTGATAATTTTATTTCTTTTGTTATGCTAAACGGCAGTGAATATATTGCGTTTAGATCTTTTTTGTGTAAAACCTTCATTAAGAATTAAAGGTTCATTTGTGGGGTGCTCAAACTCAATTTTGGAAAAGAACTGTCTTATTATTTTTACTGTCATTTTTGTTAAATTATTAGGTGGTTTTTCTGGTATTATGGTCGAATTGTTTTGTTTTATTCTGTTCCTAACTGCATTAACAATACCGCCATACGTTAAAAAATTAGTATTTATGTTGTATTTTTTGGTAAATTCAGAAAAACTGATAAACTTATTTCCGGGTCCTATTAGATCTTCAAAAGATTTAACGCCCTTATCAAACCATGATTTATAGAAAACTGATGCGTTGCCAACTTTAATATGTTTGTTGTTCCAAATGAATGAATTCAAAATATTTTGTTTTTGGAGATTTAGCGCGTTAAAATTCTGAGTGTAGGACAAAATACATTTATAGAAATTTGGTGTGTTAGATAATACGAGCTCTTTTTTGTTAAAATCACACGAGAACAGAAACAACCCTCCATATTTCGATAAATAACTTCGGGGGATCATTTTCCATTCGGATTGTTTTTCGTCCAGAAGGCGTTTAACCCACGCAAGTTTAAGGGCCTTTCTATATGTACGAACGATGTCATATTTAGTCCCCCTTCCTTTTTGTTGCCGATAATGGTTCTCTTTTTTATTTTGGCGGGTTTATTGTCCCAAATAAACTTAAATGTAACTTTATCTACCTTTTCGGCAAAATTTTCTGGAATGCATAACACCGAAGCATTAAAGGTAAGTTTAGACAATCCTAAGGTTTTAACGATGTTGATTTTTCCATACAATGAGAGCTTTCTTTTTTTCCACGAAGAAAGTATGTCATCTAATTGGTTAAGCTTGTTGTAAAAGTTTAGTTGGTCACTTGTTTGCTTATCATAAGTGAAATAAATTCCTAGTGCTAGTATGGGTTCTGAAGTCCATTTCAGTCCGAAAGGTTGGGCTGAGCTTCCTTTTGTGGAACCAATCCACATCGCTTCAGTTTTGTTGAGATTAGGTTCTAGGCCTGAGACTTTTTTGAAATTATCCAACACAGTGAGAATATTTTGAATGGAGTTTTCATCTTGAACAAAACATGTTGTATCGTCAGCGTACTGGGTTAATTTTATTTCATTTTGATCGATACAGATGCCTTTTATGTGTGGGTTATTATTGATAGCGTATGCAATCATCTCTACAGAGAGAACAAAAAGCGGTCCAGATAAAGGGCAACCTTGTCGAACACCTCTATGTAGAGTGAAAAAGTTTGATGCAAATCCGTTGTTTATTACGCAGCTAGAAATATTTTTGTAGAAAGTCTTAATCCAAGAAGTTAGAGTGGGACCGAAGTTAAAGGTTTTAAGAACATCGAACATGAAGTTCCATTCTAAAGAGTCAAAGGCTTTTTTGAAATCTATAAAGATTGTAGCTCCAGGCATGTTTTGTTGTAGAGTGTGCTCCATGATGTCGGAGATTAATCTAATATTTTCACCGATATACCTTGTTTTTACATAACCAGTTTGATTTGAATTTATTATTAACGGCAATACTTTATCTATTCTAGTAGATATCGATTTTGTAGCTATTTTATAGTCTACATTGAGCAGAGAAATTGGGCGCCAATTTTCAAGGAAAAGAGGGTTTCTTTTTTTTCTTTGGAATTAAACTGATGACACCTCGTTTTTGACTAATGCTCATTTCTTCTTTCATGAAACTGTAGTTGAAACTGTCAATCATACATTCACTAACTTCTTTCCAGCAAAAACGGTAAAATTCGGCGGATAGACCATCTGTTCCTGGTGTTTTGTTATTTGAAAAACCACTTAGTGCTTTGAAACATTCTTTTTTAGACAACATCCCTTCGCAGGAAAGCATTTGATTTTCGTTTAATTGTATTAAATTTGTTGGAGTGAGAAATTCCTTCTTTAAATTTTCGTCGGGATTCGGTCTGGAAGTTTGGTACAGTTGTTCATAAAAGCGTTTCTGTTCACTTAAAATTTCCTCTGGTTTTTCTAAAGTTTTATTATCTGAAGTTTGTAGTTTGGTAATGTGTTTTCTTGTCGCATTTTTTTTTTCTAGGCCATAAAAATATTTGGTGTTCTTTTCACCTAGTTCGTACCAGCGTGTTTTACTTCTGAGTATTGCACCTTTTGTTTTTTCGTCAAGAATTTCATTTAGCTTTCCTTTGATTTTGGTTAATTCATATTCTGCCAATTCTTTCTCATCTTGATCTTTAATCGTAGGTAAGTTTGTCATTATTTTATTTATTTGTTCAGAATATGTTTTTTCTAAGTTTTGCTTGGTTTTTGCCTTTTTTATTGAGAAGTATCTGGAGAAATTGCGAATCTCCATTTTTATAAGGTCCCACGCTAAACGTTTATCTTCTAAATCGCTGTAACTTTTTTTCCATATTTCTATGTTTTTTCGGAGTTCATCGGTAAAGGGTTTGTCAGTGAGTAGAGAGTTATTGAACTTCCAGAAACCTGGGCCTCTTTTATGTTTGAAATGAGATGTTTGCAGTTGGAATACAATGGCGGAATGATCACATTCTGGAGCGTAAGTAATGTAACAGTTCTCGGTATATTTTTTAAGATGCTTCGACATCAAGAAATAATCCAGTCTGCAGTGGATATTTTTTGCTTTTTCTCTCCATGTAAATTGCTTTTTGTTTGTGTTTAATTCTCTCCAAATATCGATTAATTGGGCTTCTTTCATGATACTATTAATTTTGTTTATAAGGGGTTGTTTCTGTTCAATGGGTGCTCCTCCTTCCTTGTCTAAATGAGTTAGAGCGCAGTTGAAATCTCCACCAATTACTATGTTTTCTCCAACATAGTTTTCTAGACAGCTATGTATATCATCAAAAAAGTGTTTTTGTTTTGTTAAATTATTTGGACTATAGACGTTAACAAATATAAAAGGGCTTGATTCAATTTCTGTTTCGAGGATAATAAACCTCCCATTGTTGTTCGTTATAGAATTTTTGACATTGATATCACACGAGTGATGAACAAGAGTCATCACTCCTTTACTATGTTTAGTTCCATGACTAAAGAATGCTTGTCCGCCCCACTCATTTGCCCACATTTGTTCTTCTGTTTTTGAACTGTATGTTTCTTGAAGAAAAATTAATTGTACGTTTTGTTTACGCAACCACATAAAGATTTTCTTTCTTTTAGTTCTTTTGTTTAAACCTCGTACATTTAAAGAAAGACATTTTATTTGAAAAGAATTGAACTTTTGATCGTGGTTATGTGAAAACGTTTTTTGTTTTGAAGGGTCCTTTTTTATTTAAATGCAAATTTAGAGCAAAGCTGCAAACCGAGATAAAGACATAATTGCTGGAAAAATTAGAAGGATAATACAATGCTAGAAATGCAAAGAAGTTGGTTAACTGTTTTTTGTTTATGCCTGGTTGGGCAATAAAGATGAGTGAAAAATAAATTAGAATATGTTGACTGTTTCTAGAGTCGAAGATATAGAAGTGGAAAATTGTTTTGCATTAACTTAGATATAGAATTTTAGTTTGGGAATAGGCAGAGATAAACAAAATCACAAAAGAAGAAAGGCGAAACTTAATTACAGTCTGTTAGTTCATTTATCAATTGATTCTTTTACTAAATGCATATGGTTTGTATGCCTCAGGTCCCTTGTACAAGTTTCCTTCGATGAACAACTGGTCATATTTTATGAACGCTTTCTTTCTTTCAGTGTGAGCCTTCTTCATTACCTGCACAAGCTTTTTTCCCAATGTATATCGCTATAGGCTTATTGCAGTTGCTCAAGGTTAAAGTTAAATTAGAGAGGTTTATTGTACGCACCCTCAAACCAGTCTCACATTCGAACAAAGGGCAATTCAATTATAGATATTTACACTATATTATATTTCATTAGGTTTTCAAATTAATAGGAATGAGATCAGTGATCATTCTAGTATTATTGGGATTTCATAAATATTTGATGGTTACATTATATTAACTACCAGTAGTAATTTAATTGACTTTCGTATTTAATCTAGTATTTAGTTTTAATTTAAATATTTACACTTGTAAGTTTAATATATTGTAAAGCGTCTCTGGACATAAGACTAGAAATCTAAAGTAATGTTATCTTGCCAAGTTGCTTTATTTGGCACATTGAATGACAAATTCATTAACAAATTCATTATTTATAATTAATTAAGCTTAAATTTATCATGAATATTGTCTATAATTAACTTATATTATAGACAGGACTGATAAAAGACGAATTTAATACTGTAACAATCTACTTACGATGATGAAAAACTGCTATCCAAGTGATAATAATCATCATCATCCAGTAGTTGTGTTGCATCACTGACCTCCACATCATCGCATTCGTTTTCTTCTTTTATGTCATGGTATTTTCTCTCTTGTACTGGATGGCTAAACTCTGCAAAGTGTATCAGTTCTGTCTCTTCACAGGTCGTTGCATGAGGACATACAGGTATAATATCATTATTTCCGTGACTTGCTGCCTGTGCGTGATCATCCTCGGACTCAGTCACTAAACGTTTTGGGTGTTGAAACTCACACTTGTGTTGAGCGCTGCTTTTAAAGCAACGTTCAGCATATTTGCAAGTAGGTCTAGTATCTCTGGTATCATCATCGTCGTTATTATGCTGGTTTATAGGTTGGATTTTGATTTTTTTAGTGAGGGGTTCTAGTTCCTGTTCCCGACTGCTCGCCATGTTTGTTTAGTCCACAGGTAGCCCAAACGTAGAATCAGTGGACCGTGACGTCATTGAATATTCGTTTGACCGTTTGTCCGTTTTCGAATGGTCTCAGGAATGCAGGAATGAGCTCTTAGAAAGACTTCAAAGGATATGAGATTCTCAAAAATGTCTTCATAGCAGTAGTCTGATAATTAAAGAACACTTTGGTGTAGAAATCTGAGCAAGAAATTGTGTTTTTGAGTGGTTTTGAGCGATTCGAAAATTTGGTTTGCAACTCCGGCCACCAAATTTGCACGACCACTGTCGCAACAAAAATTATATCTCCAAAACTACGCAAGCAACAAATATCGCTTTCCCACCAGACATTCTCAAATAAATGAGCTTTTATAATGAGCTTTTTTGGGTCCACTATATGCCGAGAAATAATTTGTTGAAGTTGGAGACGTCGACGAAAAGTTCGCCGTTGCCATCCTCATCAGCTGTGCACCTAAAACTTACTGAGGGAGGGAGGGACCGATAGATTTGTTACCAAAAGCTCAAAGCAAAAGACTCATCGAAAATCAGAACTGAGATGAAATATACCTCTGCTAGCGGCAGCCAGGGTAATACTGATTAAAACATATACCGTAGTAAATTCAAATTATATAGCATTTATCTGTTTGAGGACATTTGTAATTAGTATCTGTGCAAAGTTTGATGTGATTTGAGCGAATTCTGTCGGAATTATAATCTTTTGAAATTGTGTTGTCCAGCCAAAATTTTACAGCCGTGAATGTATGGTTTGGCTTACCCTGCTAGCAGAGGTCTTTTCCTGTACTCCTTTCCTAGAAGTCGGGAGAGGAATGTTCTCCCTTCTTTCTTTTGAAGACGTTAGCCCAGAGAAAATTCCCTCTGCTCGCAGGGTAGGTTTGGCTGGACAACGTCAAAAATCAGTTACAGAGTTTGTATGGGGAAATAGACATCTTTGATGCCCTCTAGCATCGTCAATATTAAGCCGAAGTTCACCAAACTTTCCAGACTAGCTAAGTTTGATCTGCTCTCTCAGAAAACTGATGAATGGCTAATTGAAGTGACGCGTTTTCCACGGCCCTCGGGGGCAAGATGACGGTTAAATGCCCGGCCCTACCTGCATGGAGTAGCCATTGCCGTCACGCGAAAAGATGTTACAAACGACCTGATAATTTTCTTGATAAATTTTCGTATCAAAAATATACTACAAATTGATCAACGGACTATATGCAACTAGATATCCCGTGCAGTTGCAAAATTATACATTTCAGTGTATTCCGATTGCGCACTATTTTCAAGCCAACTGTAAATGAAACCATTTTATCAACCATATTCAAAAAAGCACTAAAAGTTTAAACAAAAAAGTAATAGACTTTTACCTAACAATTTTCTTTGACACGTTTTCGTTTTCAGGCCCTTCTATTTTCCAGAGACCAGTTCCCGGCTAGCGTTAAAGTCACCGCTATTCAAATCACAGGAAGCCCAAGCTGTGGTTTTGTGGAGAATATCGTAAAAATATTTTGAATAAATACTGTAATAAAAGACTTGAAACTGTGGTAGTGTCTTGTGGTCTTTATTTACTATCCCTGTGCAAATTTTCAGAGACACTAAAAAATGCTGAAATTCGCTGAAAATTTGCACAGGGATAGTAAATAAAGACCACAAGACACTACCACAGTTTCAAGTCTTTTATTACAGTATTTACAGGAGAAAATATTTTTACGATATTCTCCACAAAACCACAGCTTGGGCTTCCTGTGGGCGCCACGTTACTTCCCCGGCCGGGGTTTCAATTGACTGGTTTTGTCAGATAGACCGTGTCCGTCGTAGACCGTGACGGATGTGGCTCATGCCAACAAGACTACTGCGAGGGGTACGTCCCATGTATTGTCACAGGCACGAGTGTACATGTAAGTCACCCTCGCAGTGCTGATGTCAACCGACGCTCACTGGTATCGCCGAAGGGCACTATCGCGGTTGTGGTATTTTTCTTTCTGGAGACTTCAGCCATATGATCACTCAAGCTGAAACAGCTCGTTCATTTAATTGTCTGTCTGTTTTTAGAATGATGTATCCATACAGTATCCATACAGTAGAACCCCGCCAACTCGAACTCTGGAAACGAAAATCAGTTCGAGTTCGGCGGGGATTCGAGTTTTATCGGGGTCGCGAAAAAATTATTTATTTTTCTTAATTATGAATAATAGTGACGAGTATAACACTGTACTGTAGTTTTATTATCTACTTCTGTCATAAACATCGCTCAATTTGCGTATCAGGTAACAAGAAATTCCAAAGATTATGACTTCGAGAAACTTTTTATTCTCCTATGCGCTTCGTCTAGCTTCTGTAGATTTCTTCAGGGAGTTTTTTAATGTTACAAAAGTTCTGTATTTATGGCCTAGATAGAGATTAAACTAACCGGCTACACCGTGTAAAAGAGCACGAAATTTACTTTCAGTAAACTTTTAGTAAATTCAGACATGGACAAACGTTGGGCTTGGGCTACCTGTGGCGTAACCGTGAAAGACTGGAATTCATTCGATCCAGTCTCCTACGAGATTATTTCCAAGATGGCGGCAGTTTTGTGCTATAATTTGTAGACGATGTCATACCCAACGCCTTCTACTGCACATTTGAATTGTCAAGATTACGAACATGTCTACGAACCTGCTGAAGACTCATTCTTAATGATGGATGCTTTAGAGAAAGACGCGCAGTTCCTGAAAGATCGTAGGTACATGATTATATTAAAACCCAACAATAATACGTAGCACTTGATGTAAGTTAATATATAATCTACTGTATTCTATTGTCGTTCTATCCATGGTTTTATGTGTTATTCATTACATAAACTGCGTGCTACGTAGCAACACCCAGCGCTCTGATTGGTTAATTAGCGTGCGCAAGGGTGCAGATTCCATTTTGCTATGCGTCTGTACTCTTATTAAGCTTATCTGCACAGATGACGTCAAAATGTGGTGAGAACAAAAAAGGACGCCACGAGACAAAACTGGTGTTCTCACAACATTTTGACGTCTTCTGTGCATCTATAAGAGTACAGACGCATAGCACAATGGATTCTATTATTTTGAGAATTCAGTGATTTTGTGACGTCATCTGTGTGGCTTACGGTAATTTGGGAAACGAAACGGAAACGATACGGGAACGAAACGAAACGGGAACGAAACGAGAACGAAACGAAACGGGAATTGTATATATAAATACATGGGATAATACTGATACGGAGAAAGAAAATATCAACAGATTCAACTGTCTGATTGTCCGGCGCCGATCGACGAGCCATCTCCAACGACCATATTGATAACACTCAATAGTAATATTTTACTATACTTTGGAATATCTTTTAATATAAATAGCATACCTAGATTACTATTAAAGGTGTTTTCCATGTAACAGGTCGTTCGAGGCTTCGAGTATTTCAATTAATTTAGCACGTCAGCTGGGTCTTGTGATGACTTGACTTCGAGACAGGTCTTCCGAGGCGCCAAGTCAATTCCACATATACCTGTGATTGAAGAAAAACAAACCTTATAGTAGTAGCAATCAATGAATTTCCATAAAAGGCAACTCAAAAGGTATTATACATACCGTTTTGTGGTGTAAAAGTACTTCAGTGGTTCTTATGGCCACCCATCCTCGGGACACCAGGGGTATATTCTGTCGCTCGTTACTCGCTCCCAGAGAAATACCCCTGGGAACGAAGTCTGTTGGAACTTGTTCCGGAAGTCAAAATTACTCTCGTTTCTGATTGGTCGACCAAATAAGGTCGACCAATCAGTATCAAGTATATTTAGACAAAGAATATAATGATGTAGATCGATCTGATCGATAAAAGATCGCATCATGCCATCGGCAGATCGGCATGCAGTTCGGTTTCTCAACATGGCGGTCGCTGAGAAACAGTTTGACAATGTCTTCATCGATTTTCTTGCTGTTATTGAGTCTCGTTTCAAGATAAAGTCCCTGAAAGCTGAACAGCAAATGGTGTTGAAGTCGTTTTTCTCTGGTCAGGATGTTTTTGCTCAACTTCCAACAGGATTTGGAAAGAGTTTAATATACCAAGTAATTCCAGACCTGTGTGTCTATTTGAATCAACGAGGCTTGCCATTCAGTAAATCGCCGGTTGTGATCGTGTCCTGTCCACTTCAGTCGATCATCCGCGATCAGATTCTTTACCTGAAATCCCTTGGAATTGAAGCTGCTAATATTGGTGACCGAGCTTTTAATTCAGATCTTCTTTCCGGCAAAGTAAGAATCATATTTGGCAGCCCCGAGTCTCTTGGGAGCGAAGCATGTCGAAAGCTGTTGTCAACATCATTCTACAAGGAAAATATTGTCGCTTTGGTATGCGATGAAGTACATACCGTAACTCAATGGTAAGTTTGTTTATTTTGAATCCAAACACTTAATCCGTGCAATTAAGCTAATAGTAAGTCTTATGCCCCACACAAAACTTGTTTAGTTTAAGACATTAAGTAAGCTTACATTTATTCTAGCTTCTATATTAAATCGGAGAGCATTTTCTCGGGTCTTTCTGCACGTACCGCAAACCTATTGTTCTGTGTGTTTCTATTGAATTACATACACTGTGACCGGTACCTGAACACTGAACTGGTAATGTCTTGGTTTAAGGTTTGGATGAAATTATACTTGCATGGTTATTTGATAGTAGAGTGCAAACACTAAAATGGCGAAACAGTGCTAACTTACAAAGCGAGAATTTGTTGTGACAGAGACATTTGCATGTGAGCTCACTCAGTCGTAACTGCAAAGATGTTTTCATTTTGTACTCTTTCCAACAATTCTCGCTATCTGATTGACTAGTTAGTAAAAAATAAAAATGGGTCGCCATGTTGCGTCGTGCTGTAATTAGCACTAAATAGTGCAATGTCTATTGTTCTATTGGTGCTATTTAGAAAGTACAAATTTGTACACAACCATGTATGCTCATAGAGTCTCTAATGGTTAATTGTTCTACTTGTACTTGTAGAATACTGGTTCAAGTCCAGTAAGAGGCAGAGCCAATGCATATAATTGAAATCTAAACTAGGTTCAATACATACAGTATGAATGACCATCACCTTTCTTTCTTTTAGGGGTCTGGCAGATAAAACAAAGGGTGATCCTTTCAGGGTGTGGTGTTCAAAAATTGGTGAGTTACGCTCATTTCTCTCTGAAGGAATCCCAATGATTGCACTCACAGCAAGTTCTAAAATGTCAACAAGGCGCAAAATCATTGATATTCTCGCAATGAAGAACTGCTTGGAGATCATTGCAAATCCTGACCGGCGAAATATAAAACTCCATGTTAAGAAGATCAAGGATGACATCACCAGCAATTTCTCATGGCTAGCAGAGTTATTAAAGGAAAAAAGAGCAGATGCAAACAGAGTGCTGATATATTGCCAGTCGATCAAGCAATGTATCAGTTTTTATAATTTTTTCAAAATGGAACTAGGGCAATCATTATTTTGTCCTGACAAGCCAAAACTGGTCCATAACAGACTGATTGCCATGTATCATTCATCAACAGATGAGGATATTAAAAACATTGTTGGAAATTCTCTAAGAGATCCCAATGGGTGTATAAGGGTAGTGATTGCAACATCTGCACTGGGGATGGGTGTGGACATTAAAGGCCTTCATAATGTTATTAATTATGGGCCACCTGATTGTATTGAGTCATATTATCAAGCATTTGGGCGTGCCGGTAGAGATGGAGAACAATCTCATGCAGTTCTAGTCTACCATGGCAGACAACTCCGGAAATGTGATTCTGATATGATTAGATATTTGAAGCATGATGAATGTCGCAGGGAACTATTACTAGAAGTTTTTGACACAAACAGCAGCATTAACAGTTTGCCAGTCACACCCAAGCATCTTTGTTGTGACAACTGTGTTTTGTACCTGTGAAGAACCAAGATGCAAAGATTTTGACAGCCCTGTAGTGGAAGCAAAGGAAAAGGAAATTGAGTTAGTGAGGCAAGAAAGAACAGTTACAGAGGAGCAGAGAACAGTGCTTTCCAAACTACTACTTAAAAAAAGGGAAGATCTTTTTAAGGATTACCAAGATGTGTCATTTTGTTCATCTTTGGATTTGGTTACAGCATTTTCTTTAAATCTGCTTGATGAGGTTACAAGTAAATGTTCATGTATGTTTTCTGTGAATGACATTTTGAACCACACAAGTGTTTACAGCAACGAACACGCCCAATTTATTTTCCAGTGTTTATCTGAGGTTTTCACAGACATGGATATAGACGATGAGGTATTTGCTAACATTGAAATGTAAATCTTGTATAACAATGTAATATGGTCAACTTTGTCTAGATGGACAATATTGTCTGGTTACTGCTGTACTGTTTTACTACACATGTAAATCAAATCTTGAAGGCAGACACCTTGCTACTAAACCAGACAGCAGAAGTTTGTCCTAAAGGTGTCCAGCTCAGAGAGAGTTAACTGTACATTGCAAGTCCTAACAAACCTATAGAAGTGGAAACTAGTGAGTACACTAGTATGGGCTGCATCGGTGTATAATGATAATTTCAATGGTTAAAGGAAATCTGTAACACTGTAAAAAAAGAGTATTTAACTTTATACTTACGTTTCGAGTCTGGAAGACTAGAAGCCTACAATGTATAACACTATATAAATGTAAATAAACAAAAAATGATCTCACTTACGCTCACTAAGGTAGGCCTCATTACTCCCAGAAGTTGAAAATATTTTTTTTGTGATAATTTATCCATTTGTGCAATTTCACAGGATCAATTTTGGTTAAGATATCTGCAGGAAAACCAGGGAAGCTGTTGTGTTCTCTGCCATTTTGAAGATTTTCAAGAGCGTTAACTCTTTTAAGTTCATCTAAGATCGTTTGAACATCAGTAGTTGTGTCACCATGGACATGTCTCGATGATGACTTCTTCACATTTCCCTCTTTGTCAAAGTTGTCAATTACAGTTTGAACTGAGTTGGTTGATCGACTGTAGATCTGTGCACCTTCCATAGTAAAATTTGCACCTTGACTAATGAAAAGATTCTTGGTAGTCTTAATTGTATGTTCCATTGCAAGGTCACATGCAATATTCTTTCCAGCACCACCAACTGTATTGACAGAGCGGTTCCACTTAAGACGATGAGCTTCTTGAGGTGTTAAAATTGAATTCAGTTGTACTTGAAGAAATAATGACTCAAGGGCATACTTTGTCTTACCGCGAGCTCTGAAGTACAGCATGAGGTGCTTCCATAATCTTGTTACTCGTTCTCCATCGCCCTCTTTTACAGCATCTTGGAAATTGCGATGCAAGAGGCCTAAAAGTAGGACAGTTTTTGAATAAGTTAAACATGTGATCTTCAGTTGACACCTTCTTTTCCTTTAGCTTGTCATGGTCAGAAATAATAAGTTGATGTTCTTTAGCTTCATGGTTTTCACGATTTTTCTTTCTCTTGAAATTTCTTTGGCAGTTAGGATATCTACATGCATAACTTTGAATACTTTCATCAGCCTGTTGAACTTGTTTTCTAAGGTGAGAAACTGTATTCTCTGGAAATACAAACTCATCTAGTATGCACCCAGCTTCCTTATACAGGTGAATGGTACTTGCAATGCTGTGTGATTCGTCTGTAACCATGTTTCTAGATGGCTGGCTATCCATGGAATCCATACCAAAGTGATTTGTGATGGCTAAAAGAATGTAACCATCTAGAACATTGCTGAAAAATGCTTCACAACCATGATAACAACTTGTCACACTCTCCTTGACATCTTTTCTATTGAGCCTTGTCTTGAGTTGGTATAAGGGAACGCGTCCAAATATCGGAATCGGGTTCTTCCGATTCCGATCAATCGGAAATAAATCCGTTCCGAATTCCATCCGATTGTATCGGAATTGATAGAATCGGAATCGGTACCGAAAGAATTGGATTCCGATCAATCGGAAATAAATCCGTTCCGATGATAACCTGAAGTCCGCCCGATTTTATCGGTAGAGAATCGGAAACCTTCCTTTGGTTCGGAAAATTTAAAAAAGTCGAACACTACCACCGGGCTGATGGTTGAATGTTGATGTATCAATGAAAGATATTTGTAGATTCTACACTTTCATCTGATTGATGCAAAGTAACGAGTGGATGAATGTACTTTTAATATTTGCACTTTTGCATTGCATAGAATTTATAGAATTACATATTTTGTATGTATAAAAGCGAGAGCTGAGTTCGATCTACGTTTGTAGTACGCTGCGACGGCTTGTCATAACCTTAAATGAAGTAGACTCCGTACATAATTATTTTGAAACAGAATGAATTACAGGGAAGAATCGGAGAACTGATACGAGCAAAACCCTAGCTTGTACCATTATTATTTTGTCGCCGGATTCGTTGTCGCCTTTGAAAACACAAAACAGTGTCCATTATATTAAATTGACACACAACAGCATCTTCGATATCAACCACGTGCATTGGCTGTTATGAAATCTCGAAATATCATTTCCTTTACCAGTAAAATATAATGCTTATGAGCTCGTAGAGCTATCAAAATAACACCTCTGGGTCGACATTTGGAGCACTAGAGCATTTCTTTACCGCGTTACTGGCTAACGAAGTTTCCAAATATTTGGCGCCATTTTGGTGGTGAGTGACACCACAACCTCGTCCCCAGGGCCCTCTCTTCTCGCTTTCAAAATGGCGGACGCTCGAGAGAAGACCCTGGTGTAGGCTGAACTAAAACGCATTTTGATTGGATAACACAACAAGCCTTCTAATTGGTCCTTATCGAAGGTTGCTAAATATAGCATAAATTAAAATTCGAATCGTATCGAGTGAATTTATAGTTTCAAAGGATAGTTCTTTTCTGGTCCTAAATGTATCGAATTAGGAAGATCGAAGCCGCTGCAAGTGATTTTAGCGCTATATAAATTTCAATTATTATTATGTGTGAGTGTTATCGAAGCATTGAACTGTCTTTAGGAACATGAAAAAGTCCACCGATCGAGATCGTTTACCGTAAAGCAAGATATCAATTTATACGAGCAAGACTATATACTGACGGTGACACGGCAAACTGATATATTATTGTCGTTGTTTACATACAAATGATTTGCTAGTGCTTTTGCTCTTGAGATTTGCAGTATGTGACACGTCAATCCACGTCAACATGTTTTGTACTTTAGCCGTTAGAGATGAAAGGTGTTTGTATGAATAGCGAATAAACTGTCGATCTGACCTGTTCAGTTGTAATATGTCTCATTTTAAATTACACTTCCGAACCCCTATTTTTCAAATGGCCAGAATTGCTCCAGGTGATTTTATTTATTATTTGAGGCAAAACAATCGCAACATCAACGAACATATTTTCTTCAGTAAAGGCCCTTTCGATTACTTTCGACTAGCCTCCGCAGGCAACTCTAAAATACTAAAACTCTATCAGATGGGTTTCCTGTGGCGCTGCATGCGGAGGCTAGAAAATGGCAGCCTGGGTACGAACCTCCAAGATTCTTGGAGACACGTGACCAGCCTACACCAGGGTCTTCTCTCGAGCGTCCGCCATTTTGAAAGCGAGAAGAGAGGGCCCTGGGGACGAGGTTGGTGACACCATCGCCACTCATGCATGGCCCATGGCCGACAGAATTTCTAAACATAAATTCAACCTAAAGTTGATATACATCACTTTATTTCACTATAAATAGAACTTCTGAACATGTATAAAACTAAAATCATTTAATTTGGCACAAATATGTTGAATTCCACGACTTTTCTAGCCTGAGAAAACAGCGTTAGGTCAGAGTTGCGTGACACAATTTCGTACACAAAACGTCGAGCAAATCTGAAAGTTTCTAGTAAGGCCCGGGTCGCATATGATGATTCTTGCACCAAGAATATTTCGTATTACTTCAAAAGTGTCTCTGTTGACTCTTATTTGCTGTCGAAAATATTCGTCTGGTATCGTAGGATCGTTATAATGTATGTCAAACCAAGATTCGACTGGACGGGGAATAGACCATGCCCATGGTCATGGAGCTCATGCGTTGTCTTCGTATTCGCCGATTCCTTCTTCGTCGTATAAGAGCGATATTAAGAAGCGCCTGCTGATGATTTATCAATCTGTCGTATAGCATGAAAAAGGCAATCATTTGTTGATTCTGAATAGTAATAGTTTGTAAGAGAAATATCACAAGAGCGACACAAAATGCATGATTTCGATCCATGTTTACAAATTATGTGCATTAACGCGGGAAACTCGCTAGAGATGTACTTGGTGACAGATGTTTACAATCTATTTATATTAATTTTGTATATGCGACTCGAACTGACCCTAAGATATTTATGGACTTCCGGTTGTGGTTTCAAATTTGTATGTGAATAGAAAATTTACCACGGACCATATGCGACCCGGGCCTAAGCTCATATACGTGTTTGTTCATCTATCATCGTGTTTGAAGAATTAGCTAGTTAACCTTTTATGCATGTTCACATTGTTAATATTCAAGCTTATTACTACTGAACAATAGTAATCCAATATCTGTTATTTGAAATTTTGGCGGTTATAAACAACTAACTTTTCTGATTTCTTGATTGATCCAAGTAAACGAGGAGTGAATAATAGATATAAGTAACGAATCTAAAACAATGAAGAGAGAAGAAACAAAGTTTGCTGTCTTCAAACACGAATAAAACCCAACCGTGATATGTGACCCTGCGGCTAAGGACGCGCGATTGACATTTAGGAAAAATAAATCTGTCAAAACCAACACCATTAGCAAGTTTCCAGAGTTTAAACCATGTCCCGACATGGTTTGAAATTTGCCTGTTTCCGGTCAATATTACCAATGTGAACGGAGATAATGAGCTATGTTTTAGCTAGCTAGAAAAATGCGTTCACACTGGGGTTATCGGCTTAGCTAGCTAAACCGGTCTTTAGCTAGCTAGAAAGTCCTAATGTGAACGCGCTCAGTGTGAACACAGCCAGTGTGAATGTAGCCCGGCATGTGTAATCGAAGTCTGTAACTACTTGTTTCCTTTGTCGTCGCTACTTAGTATGTGTGAATGCTACAGACTTTTATCTGCAAGTTACGATTTCTGAATCGTGATTTTGGCTGATTTTGGTGTCTCATATAATGATCTACTGCGGAAACTCTTTTACTCCGGCAATCACGTACAGCAAACGCGACAAAATAAACTTGAGAACCAATTGAAATTGCAAAAACTATATTTTTAAGTCCATCAGAACTGGAGCAATTCGAAGATACGAAAAAGACACGAGGCCGATACGAATAAAAATTAACTGTGTAAGAGAAAAAAAGAAGATAAAATCACAGGCAGCCCAAGCTGTGATCTTGTGAATAATTGTAGAGAATGTATGTAGAATTACAAAATAACGTATAATGGCACTTACGTTGTCAATAAAGGACTGAAAATTCACCACAGCGTTGATGAATTTTCAGTCCTTTATTGACAACGTAAGTGCCATTATACGTTATTTTGTAATTCTACATACATTCTCTACAATTATTCACAAGATCACAGCTTGGGCTGCCTGTGATAAAATAGATAAAATACTGTTACAGTTTGAATGAATAGAGTGCAAACAATATAACTGGCACTGATGAAAGAATAGAAAACAGATAAACCTATTTTATGGTTACCTATATTGATTTCACTCTATCAATACATGTAGTATTACTCGCTATATGTACCTGTAATACATTCATTTCACAATGAAAATCTTCCACCATAGGAATTATGCCTTTCAGCTGTTTAAATGGTGTCTCTGCATCCATTACCGCACCCATGGCCCCTATCGACCTCTCCACTGTCAGCTGGTCTCCGACGAATAGTAATCTTTCTTTAATTTCCTCTTCATGTCCATTACTTAATAGTGGGGATGTATTTCCTGTTAATGAGTCTTAGAATTGCTACCATTTCGTGGGTAATGTTTTCGTTCTTGTCAATAAAACCCAATTGAATCTGTTTGAAATTTAAAAAAATTGTTAATATAAAACAGTGCTTATATAGACCAAGTACTATCTTGTTACATTGAACTGATGATTTTAAAGCAGCTTTGTGACATATATATTATATTACTTAATATTTTTTTGCATTTAAAATAAATAAATAAATTTATTAAAATAATGCATACTACATATACAATGTGAGGTCAAATGACAGTTTTATAAATTATTACATTTAGTTTATACAAAACAATAATTACCACTTCATTTTTTTGCTTCATCTGTTCTGTGTATGGATGCTCAAGGTGATTTGGTACATGTTTTGAGTATCTTTTAAACCATTCACAGTACTTTACCATGACTCTTAAGATAAGAACTATGAACTCTTTTCTCAATGATTGATGTTCTTCCATGGATGGCAGGAATGTGATGTTTGGCAGATCTAAGACAGACTGTATTGGTTTATCATTGTTTAGCTCATCACCTCTTACTCTCTCTTCTATACCAATCATACAGAAACCATGGATTGACTTTGTATCCTTCACAGATGAGTACTGGGATGGTCTTTGCTCAAAGTCACAGTTGTCTCCTGTGATGTCATATCTTTTAAGATTAGTATGGGAGACATCTGCTATGGGAGATATCTGAACTGAATGTAAGGGTGAGGATAACAAAGTATCATCATCCCCATCACCATCAAAGCCATTTCTTGTTTCATCACCTATAAAATTAAAATAAATAAAATTAATACATGTTGTTTATGTTCTGTGGGTGGTTGTTGCAAAAATATCCATATAATGAGTGCATTATGGGTAATACTTATTTACAGTTTTTCCAAATAAAACTAAAGACTAAAACACATAACATGCTAAAGAGTTTCACCAATGTTGCTCGCGTGGAACATCATTTAGGGGACATTTTCAATTACCCATAATGCACCCGATATATTAATATTATTATATTGATTTACAAAATTTACAAAGGGCTGTATATATATTATATTATTTAGTCTTTCAAAATTACTTGTATATTTCGAAAATTTAATAGTGATAACATATTATAATAACAATTATTATCATTAGTTGCAGTAGTAGTACTAAGTATTTAATAGTAATAACATTACATGCTTATATATTTGTTAAATACATGTACATACATTTACTTGTGAAATAAAGTTATGGTGATTATTATTTGTTTTCCAGTATTTTGAACATTTAGCCTAAATTAACTCGGTTTTAAAAATAAAATATTTCTTTCTTCATATGTGAGATCTGAAATTTGGAATTAATTAAGTAAGTAAGTAAGTAATCAGGGACAATACAGGGTCTATAGTTTGACACTGCTAGTAATGTTACATACCACTAGTTGTTGTGATGACCATGTTTGACGATTCATGGTACTTTTGAACATTCTCTTTCCACTTCATTATGGGAGAGTCATGTCGTTCAGCCATCTGTTTCAACTTTGTATTTACAGTCTTCTTTGATGTGCAAATCCCCAATTTGGACAGTCTCACAAATCCCTTAAAACAATTCAAGACATTAGACTAACATGCTAGTTTTATATGTCAATTCTAGTTATATAATAACCAAACCTTTCCCTATTTTTTCTTTTTCTTTCTTTCATTTCTTCTCTTTCTTTATCTTTCAGTTATTTATCCATAAATTCAGTAAGTGATTCTAATCTATCCATTCTTTTAATCTTTCCTATTTTTTCATTCATTAATAATTATTGCTTTCCTCCTTTCTTTTTTACACTTTCTTTTTTTTGCTTTGTTCATTTCTTATTTAAATTAGTAAACTCGCATTTTTGACCAAGTGTACCTTTTTATTGATTCGACTAGCGTGAAGAAGAATACCAACTGTGTGTTGTACGGCATTCATTCTGTTGTTCCGGCACTTCATGATAATTGAGCCAGCCATCAAAACATGAGGTTTCCACTCTTTCTTTCGCGAGTAAGATGATGGAACTGCAGCACTTTTCAGAAGATTGAAAAAAAGTGGACAATGCATCCACCATTCCTTCAGTATCTTGGTGATCGAAAAGGATTTCAATTGCTTAGGTTGTACAGCCTTCATTAGCGTTGTTTTCGTCTTGCAGAGCTTGTCAATTTCACGTGATATTTTGAAACAGACCTGTCTGGTGATGGATTTCGCAAGCTTCTCGTTTGACATAGCTGCACTGGCAATAGATTTGTAGTTGACTTTCCGCATTAAACTTAGTCCAAGCTTCCTTAAAGTATTCGGAAGCTTTCTTCGCTGAACCTTTGATTTCCAGACTGATGTTAACTGTGAGTGGGAATATAAGTAATTATAAATTTATATATTTTTAGCGCCGCGTATCCAAAATAAAGTCAATGAATTGTTTTTAAATTACTACGGCAACTGTACGTACATACCTCTATCCCCTCTTCTCTTTCATTTGTGTTTGCCACTGAATTTCCTCTCTCTGTTATTTTCGGTGTTTGTGTACTTTTATCGACGAAGATCGTTGTTGAATCGCGCGGGCTTGTAGATGTATAAATGTGGGGTGGGCCGCATGCATTCATTTCCGCGACGTCCACTAGTGGTAATCGATTCGTTGCAAGAGCCCTGTTTTGTGGTGTTATATAAACGTCTGTGTGCAGTTCTGTGAAGTTAATAGACTTCTGCGCTTTGGGCTGAATCGAGCTTAATGACTTTTTACGCATTGACACAGATGAGTCTGGGTTAGGTGGTGTATTCCTTCCTCGCTTAAATCGGACAGTTTGAATATCTGCAGCAACGTTTCTAATACGACCTTTAAAAAACTCAGTCAGTTCCATGTGTTCTTTCTTTGAACGGGAGTATCTTTGCAATTTTGCTTTACAAGAAGAGCATAGATAATCGGTTGCATCCCCTTCTTCCACAGAATATTCAAGAATTGCTTCTAAAATTTAAAAAAATTCTTGACTACTGTGGTGAAACCTTCGTTGTTCTTCGTTTTATTCTAGTAAAAGTGACTCAACAATGTACAATACATACTATGTACTTCTTGTCGCCATGTGCTCGTACGTACTTGATATCCTATAATATTATAAGTTTAACACAGGGTTCCCGAGCTACAAATATATATTCGTGGGATCCACGACACTCCCGGCAACAGTATTAAATATCAACAGTTTGAACATCTAAGTCTAAGTGTTCATTCTAACAAGTATGGGGCTAATCCCCGCAGCCAGTCTCTTGCTTTCAATGCCGCACGTCGCTGCGGTCGAACAGTAGCATCTGTTGGGAGAACATCATCACTAGTATTCTTTCCCTTGGTACAATCATCATTGGTCACAGAACCATCACCAATTGGTCCTGATGAGGAACATTCCAAAGGGAACAGTAAGTTCAATGGTCTAATCAATATCCTTTTGGAAGGCAAGATCACTGTAGCTGATCTGATCTGTCCATCGTTGCTCTGAACAAGTTCCTTAACTTTAGCAAGTTTCCAAGCACCTCTGGGCAGAGTATCATGAATCAATACGACGTCGTTGATTGCAATCTGGTTGTGGGTCTTGATTCGCCCTGATCTCAAGTTGGGGTTTCTGTGTCGCTCACGAAGATTAAGTAGATAATCATCAGTCCAAGTTTTCCAGAAGTGGCTCAAATGGATCTGACAATCCTTCCAAGTTTGCAGTAGCGTGTCTTCTGAGCTTTGGTTTTGGACATAATCTGGATCATTTTCATCTGAAGTAAATGGCGAATCAGGTGTCCCAGTTTTTTTAGTCAAGTTTCATTCTGAGGAAACACTGAGGAGTGAGTGCAGCACCAGAGTTGATGTCATCCGTCAAATATACAAGTGGACGAGTGTTCAGGATAGCAGTAATCTCTGATACTACTGTTACAAGTTGATCATGAGTAAGACATGATTTCCCCAGAGTTCTTTTCAACGACCTCTTGACAAGTGCGATAAGTCGTTCATAGAAACCTCCCATCCATGGGGCGTGTGCTGGAATAAAGTGCCAGTCGATGCCTTGTTCTGCTACATAATTATGTACATCTGTGTCTGACTGAACCTCATTCCATATTTTGTCAATAGATTTCTTCGCTAGTTTAAACTGACTTACGTTGTCTGAGTGTATGCGCTTTGGCGTACCATATAAGGAAATAAAGCGTCTGAGGCAAAGTAGGAATTGTTCTGCTGATAAGTCACTTATCACTTCTAAGTGGATTGCACGGACAGTTAAACAAGTAAATAAACATATCCATACTTTGCTGTTCTCTCTTGAGTTATCTCTAATGTAGAGCGGACCCAAGTAATCCAATCCCGTCTCTGTGAAGGGTGGTATCTTGGTTACTCTCTCTACTGGAAGAGGTGGCATGGGTGGCATCTGGTAATGTCCACCCTCCCACCTGCGACAAATTCGACAGTCACGCAGTACTTTCTTTACTGCAGAGCGTCCTTGTGGGATCCAGTATCTTTGGCGTATCTGTGCCAGTGTGTGACCGATTCCTGAGTGAAATACTGTTTTGTGAGCGTCATTAATCACAAGATAAGTGAAGTGGTCCAACTTTGGCAGAAGGATTGGGTTCTTGGAAGTAAGGCTGATATCGCTATTCGTTAGTCTGCCATAACATCGTAGGAGATTATCCGAATCCAATTTGATGCCAAGTTGTGTAACTAGGTTGTTTCTCTTTTCAAGTTGAATATCTTTAATGACGTCAGGGAATCCTCTTCTTTCAATCTGTTGTTCCCACAGAGTTCTTGCATTAGTTAGTTCTTGTGAAGTTACTGGGCCTGTCTGGCTTCCCTTTCTTCTTAGTCTTTCGATAAATCTTAGTGCTAGTGCAGTAACTCGTAGAAGCTTTGATAATGATGAAAACCTCTTTTCATCAATTTCGAGTGGCGTGTTCATGGTAGTTGCTTTCTTTTCACTCAAAAGTCCAGTTTCGTACATGACTTTTGCCGACTTTGTTTCTGAGTTTACAGCCGTAATGGTTTGTGGGCTGACTTCACTTACAGACCATGTAGGCCACGTGTCTTGTGGGTTGGTTAGCCATTTAGGACCTTTCCACCAGAGTGAGCAGTTTTCAAGTTGAGTAACAGTTGTGCCTCTGGTTGGAATGTCTGCAGGGTTATCTGTTGTGGAAATGTATCTAAACGTAATGTCGGAGGATCTGATTTCTTTCAGCCTGTTCTCGACAAAAACTGTCAGTGTTCGTTTAGATGTGATCCAGTGTAAAACGCATTGAGAGTCTGTGTAGAGTATCTTCTGTTCAATGTTCAGTTTCAATTCAATTTCTACAAATCTGAGAGCTCTGACTCCAATAAGCACTCCTAGTAGTTCAAGTCTGGGAATAGTCATTCCCTTTGTAGGGGCGAGTCTTGCCTTTGAGAATATCAGGTTGGCTTTGTAGCTTGTTTCTGTTTTGATTAGTAAGTACACTGCTGCTGCGTAGGCTTGTTTAGATGCATCAGTGAAACAAATGAGTGAGTACTTTGCTGTAGTGTCAGTTGTGCCAATAAATCTGGAAGTCTTTACTTTCTCTATAAGTTGAAGTTCATTTGATATCTCCTTCCATCTTTCTTGATCATCAGTTGACAGTTGTTGGTCCCAATCAAGTCCTTCACTCCACAGGTGTTGTATAAGTAATTTAGCTGTTAAAGTTGCAGGTGTAAACGTTCCTAGTGGGTCAAAGACAGATGAGACTGTGTGTAAGACACTTCTCTTCGTGGTAGATGGCAATGTTGTTATGTGACAAGTTCCTAAGTTGTCTTCATGTAAGTCCCATATCATGCCAAGAACTTTCACCTTGCTTGAGTTGCCTCTTAGTTTGTCTTGGTCGGTGATGTGGTCAGTAAACTCTTCCGAGTTTGAAGCCCATTCTCTTATATTCATAGAAGCCTTTTTGAACAGTTGCTTGCTCTCTTTGTAGAATTCTGTTGCTTGTTCAGTATTGTCTGTTCCGCAGATAACATTGTCTACATACAGGTTTTCACGTATCTCATGAGCAATGTCTGATCCCTGCTTGTTCAGGTGATAGTTAATTGTACTTGCAAGTATGAATGGACTAGAGATGACTCCAAATGGTAGTCTAGTGAAGCGGTAAATCTGAATGTTTTCTGTAATCTGATCAAGTTTATTTGAATCTGTTACCCAGAGGAATCTTGTTACATCTCTGTCTGCTTCCTGTAGTCCAATTTGCAGGAAGGCTTTCTCAATATCAGCTACTATGCCAACTTTCTTTAAACGGAATCTCAGAAGAAGTCCACTTAAGTTTTCCAGCATCACAGGACCACGGTAAAGGCATTCATTTAGACTACAGTTTTTTCTCATTTGTTTTTGCCGAAGCATCATAGACTATTCTCACCTTTGTTGTGGCCTTTGTTGGTGTGACAACTGCATGATGTGGGATGTAATGTTTCTTTGTTTCTGGATTACAGTTAGGAGGTAATTGTTCAATTACTCCCTTATCAAGTTGATCTTGGATAATATCATCATACTGTTTAAGTAGATCTGGGTGCTGTTTAAGTTTCCGTAACAAGGATTTAAGTCTGCCTAAGGCCAGACCATAGTTGTCGGGTAGACTTGAGACATCATCTTTCCATGGCCAAGTTGCATAATATCTCTCATCTTCATATTTAATTGTTTTGTTGAAGTTATCAAGTGCAATATCATCATCTGTAGCTGTAGGTGAATCTTTGATGCCAATGGATTCCAGACTCCAAAATTCATCAATACTAGGTTTAACAGGTATTGAGTTGTCAGGATTAGTAAAAGTGTCATTGTTCATAATTCTGTTATGTCCAAATGTAGGCATGGTAAGCATAGCTGGTCTATGTACTTCTTCAGCAGTATGAGTATCAAGTGTTGTCCTTCCTGTTAGGATCCAGCCAAGTTTTGATCCCAATAGATACAATCCAGGTTGAAGTGTTATTCTAATGGGTTCTATTAAGTCCAGATAGTAATCATTTCCAATTAACAAATTAATGTTTGAAGTTTCTCTCTGGGTGGGTAGTTTGTCAGCAAGGGGCAAGTCCTTTAGTAGATGGCTGTTGAGGGCCTCTGACTTGACTGGTAATCTATGTACTTCTCCTGTTATCTTAGGTACCACATTCACTGTTAGTTTTAAGTTAGTTCCATCTCTAAGTGGTAAGTCGATTGTGGCAGTTGGTGTCTTAATGACAGTACTTGTGGCTTTGCCAAAGGTGACAAGCTTGATCACTTGCTCTTTACCCAGTTTCAGTTTTAGACTTTTGGCTAGGTCCATGGATATGTATGATCTGAAGCTACCAGAGTCAAATAGAAGTTGAACAGTTTTATTTAAGTTTGAATCACATGGATTTTCCACAGTCACAGTGGCAGTTTGCATTACTACTGTATCTTCAGGGGCCAGTGTTGCAGTTTCAGTGTGTTCTGTGTTGCTGTTTTCATGTTCTGAGGCCAGTATTGCTGCTTCCTGCTTGCTTGCAGAAAACTTCTGAGGGCAAAGACTACGATGGTGGTTATTTCTTTTTGAACAGTAGTAGCATGGTTTAGATACTGGACATTCTTTGACCAGGTGTTTTTTATTAAAACAAATAAAACATCTTCCTTTAATCTTCTCCTTTCGTTCTTCTACAGTAGTGTAGGTTGGGCACTCATCTGACCAGTGACTGTTGTTGCAATATACACATGTTGTCTTTCTTGGCATTTTGTTTGGATTTTCCTTTGCCATTAATGCTTCTCCAGTTGATCTGATAGGATTATTACTAGCAGTAGTTTGGAATTGTTGGACATTGCTTGATGATGCCTTAGATTTACTATGTGTGTCATGTGTTGAATATCTTGATGTAGTAGGTTCTTTGTAAGTAGCAGTAGGATTGAATGTTCTTTCAGTTGATTCTCTAGCAGTAACATAGTTCTCTAATTGTTCAATGAGTTTATCAACTGTCCACTTCTCTGATCTTCCTTTCTGAATTTCTAATTGAAGTATGACTTCTTTAGGTAGTTTAGAGGTGATCATTGGTACAAAAATGTCTTGAGTTATGTCCTGTTTGAGAACCTTAAGACTCCTAAGGTGTGTCTTTATTGAGTCAGTGAATGCTCTTAAACTAGAAGCAGTGTTTTTTGCAGTAACCATCTCGATGAGCTCAATATAGTGCTTGTGTATTAGGGTTTGGTTGTCCCCAAATCTTTCCTTTAAAATCGTTATCGCTTCGTCATAGTTTTTATTGTTCAATGATAGTCCGCTAATGGCATCCATTGCCTCTCCTTTTAATTTGCTCTTTAAGTATGTGAACTTTTCCACTGGCGCCAAGTTACTTTTGTGTATACACGCCTCAAAAGCATCCCAGAATTCTGGGTAGTTGGTTATATTTCCATCGAATGAAGGTATATCTAGTTTGGGAAGCTTTACCGTGTCACTTGGTTTAAAGTTACTTGATGTCTTCTCAGTCTGAGTACTCATCTTTTCCATAAGTTGGACTTGTATTTCTAGTAGTTTCTCTAAGCTGTTGTGATGTCCTTTCTTTCGTTCAAGTAAAGTGTTTTCGATTTCACAGAGATCACAGATAGTTTCCAGTACAGTTTCCATGAAGCTTGACGTTTTCTCTTCTTCCTTTCTCTGAAGTTCTTTGTCATTTTCGTCCTCTATTGACTCGATTTCCACCGCTAGTTTTTCACAAACACTCTCTAGTTTCGAAGAAAATTCTTTAAGTTTAGTAAGTGAACTCGATACCTTTTGACACACGAAGGGAACTTCAGTGTCTGTAGCGCTTGAAGCTCCTGAAAGTAGTTGTTTAGCCTTCTCTAGTTCCTTAGAGATCAAGTTGAAGTATCGTGTTCGCATTCCTTTGAAGTATGTGATCGACATGGCGGTTTCTTCGAGTAGTTGAAGTTGAAGTTATCGACGAAAATCACTCCAGTTTAGCGTAAATATTCGAGCATGAGTTGTAAATCTTCTTTGTTGAGCCGGGTTTCGGCACCATGTGGTGAAACCTTCGTTGTTCTTCGTTTTATTCTAGTAAAAGTGACTCAACAATGTACAATACATACTATGTACTTCTTGTCGCCATGTGCTCGTACGTACTTGATATCCTATAATATTATAAGTTTAACACAGGGTTCCCGAGCTACAAATATATATTCGTGGGATCCACGACAACTACCAAATAGACGATATCGGTCCTTGGCGTTTTCCAATGTCCTCCCACACGTTCGACATAAAATTTCACTCAAGTATTTTACAGGGGTTACTTTTTCAGCATTCATGATTTCAGGAGTGAATATCTTCCCTATGAATTTCCCGCCATGAAAAAAAGGTAAGCGGGCCGGGTGTTACGAATTCACGAGTGCGACAAAGCGGAAGTGATACGAAACATTATCGATTAATCGTGGTCATTGCTCCTATTCTCTGATTGGCTGCTTTGTTGGACAGCCGCCATATTGAATAATTTGAATTTTGACTTCCGGAACAAGTTCCAACAGACTTCGTTCCCAGGGGTATTTCTCTGGGAGCGAGTAACGAGCGACAGAATATACCCCTGGGTTCCCGAGGATGATGGCCACCAAGACTGTAGACTTGAGTTGACCAAAGACACGTGTTGTCAGATATCTACATCCATGATTTTACGACTCTTTTCATACACATTTGGAAAGAATTGTATTCTGTGTAACTCCTCAGCATGTGAATTCATTATTTCAATAAATGTAGAAGCGGTTGTGGCAACAGAAGCTAAAGAATTAACGATTAAATAGACCCATTACAATAACGGTAATTTGCGAAACAAAACGGGAACGAAACGAAATGCCCCACCCCTTCCCCAAGAGGAAGCAAATCAGTCCTACAGATTCTGTGACCCCCTCCCCAACCGTGCACTTTATTCATAGTAATGAGGGATTATCACGTAATTTCAAAACTCATAGGACAAAAAATGATTATCATAGCTGGAAAGTGCTCGTTGAAATTAGTAAAAATGTGAAGTTTGGAAAAGATCGCTTCACAAATTGCGAAGATATGAATTTTCAAAAATCGCGTAAATTTCCAAAGGTTTTCATATAAAATTTCGATTTTTGAAAATTCATATCTTTGCAATTTGTGAAGCGATCTTTTCCAAACTTCACATTTTTACTAATTTCAACGAGCACTTTCCAGCTATGATAATCATTTTTTGTCCTATGAGTTTTGAAATTACGTGATAATCCCTCATTACTATGAATAAAGTGCACGGTTGGGGAGGGGGTCACAGAATCTGTAGGACTGATTTGCTTCCTCTTGGGGAAGGGGTGGGGCATTTCGTTTCGTTCCCGTTTCGTTTCGCAAATTACCGTAATGGGTCTATTTAATCGTTAATTCTTTAGCTTCTGTTGCCACAACCGCTTCTACATTTATTGAAATAATGAATTCACATGCTGAGGAGTTACACAGAATACAATTCTTTCCAAATGTGTATGAAAAGAGTCGTAAAATCATGGATGTAGATATCTGACAACACGTGTCTTTGGTCAACTCAAGTCTACAGTCTTGGTGGCCATAAGAACCACTGAAGTACTTTTACACCACAAAATGGTATGTATAATACCTTTTGAGTTGCCTTTTATGGAAATTCATTGATTGCTACTACTATAAGGTTTGTTTTTCTTCAATCACAGGTATATGTGGAATTGACTTGGCGCCTCGGAAGACCTGTCTCGAAGTCGAGTCATCACAAGACCCGGCTGACGTGCTAAATTAATTGAAATACTCGAAGCCTCGAACGACCTGTTACATGGAAAACACCTTTAATACTAATCTAGGTATGCTATTTATATTAAAGATATTCCAAAGTATAGTAAAATATTACTATTGAGTGTTATCAATATGGTCGTTGGAGATGGCTCGTCGATCGGCGCCGGACAATCAGACAGTTGAATCTGTTGATATTTTCTTTCTCCGTATCAGTATTATCCCATGTATTTATATATATACAATTCCCATTTCGTTCCCGTTTCGTTTCGTTCCCGTTTCGTTTCGTTCCCGTTTCGTTTCGCAAATTACCGTAAGCCCATCTGTGTAGCTGGCTATGCACACTGTAGCTGGCTATGTAAACTGTAGCTGGCTATGTAAACTGTAGCTGGCTATGTACACTGTAGCTGGCTATATACACTGTAGCTGGCTATGTACACTGTAGCTGGCTATGTACACTGTAGCTGGCTATGTACACTGTAGCTGGCTATGTACACTGTAGCTGGCTATGCACACTGTAGCTGGCTATGTACACTGTAGCTGGCTATGTACACTGTAGCTGGCTATGTATACTGACTAGCTGGCTATGCACACTAGCTGGCTATGCACACTAGCTGGCTATGCACACTAGCTGGCTATGCACACTGTAGCTCGCTATGTACACTGTAGCTGGCTATGTACACTGTAGCTGGCTATGTACACTGTAGCTGGCTATGTACAAAGCTGGCTATGTACACTGTAGCTGGCTATGTACACTAGCTGGCTATGCACACTAGCTGGCTATGCACACTAGCTGGCTATGCACACTGTAGCTGGCTATGTACACTGTAGCTGGCTATGCACACTAGCTGGCTATGCACACTAGCTGGCTATGCACACTAGCTGGCTATGCACACTGTAGCTCGCTATGTACACTGTAGCTGGCTATGTAAACTGTAGCTGGCTATGTACACTGTAGCTGGCTATATACACTGTAGCTGGCTATGTACACTGTAGCTGGCTATGTACACTGTAGCTGGCTATGTACACTGTAGCTGGCTATGTACACTGTAGCTGGCTATGCACACTGTAGCTGGCTATGTACACTGTAGCTGGCTATGTACACTGTAGCTGGCTATGTATACTGACTAGCTGGCTATGCACACTAGCTGGCTATGCACACTAGCTGGCTATGCACACTAGCTGGCTATGCACACTGTAGCTCGCTATGTACACTAGCTGGCTATGTACACTGTAGCTGGCTATGTACACTGTAGCTGGCTATGTACAAAGCTGGCTATGTACACTGTAGCTGGCTATGTACACTAGCTGGCTATGCACACTAGCTGGCTATGCACACTAGCTGGCTATGCACACTGTAGCTGGCTATGTACACTGTAGCTGGCTATGCACACTAGCTGGCTATGCACACTAGCTGGCTATGCACACTAGCTGGCTATGCACACTGTAGCTGGCTATGTACACTGTAGCTGGCTATGTAAACTGTAGCTGGCTATATACACTGTAGCTGGCTATGTACACTGTAGCTGGCTATGTACACTGTAGCTGGCTATGTACACTGTAGCTGGCTATGTACACTGTAGCTGGCTATGCACACTGTAGCTGGCTATGTACACTGTAGCTGGCTATGTACACTGTAGCTGGCTATGTATACTGACTAGCTGGCTATGCACACTAGCTGGCTATGCACACTAGCTGGCTATGCACACTAGCTGGCTATGCACACTGTAGCTCACTATGTACACTGTAGCTGGCTATGTACACTGTAGCTGGCTATGTACACTGTAGCTGGCTATTTACACTAGCTGGCTATGTACACTGTAGCTGGCTATGTACACTGTAGCTGGCTATGTACACTGTAGCTGGCTATGTACACTGTAGCTGGCTATGTACACTGTAGCTGGCTATGTACACTGTAGCTGGCTATGTACACTGTAGCTGGCTATGTACACTGTAGCTGGCTATGTACACTGTAGCTGGCTATGTACACTGTAGCTGGCTATGCACACTGTAGCTGGCTATGTACACTGTAGCTGGCTATGCACACTGTAGCTGGCTATGCACACTGTAGCTGGCTATGTACTACACTGTAGCTGGCTATGTACACTGTAGCTGGCTATGTACACTGTAGCTGGCTATGTACACTGTAGCTGGCTATGTACACTGTAGCTGGCTATGTACACTGTAGCTGGCTATGCACACTGTAGCTGGCTATGCACGCTGTAGCTGGCTATGTACACTGTACTGGTACACTGTAGCTGGCTATGTACACTGTAGCTGGCTATGTACACTGTAGCTGGCTATGTACACTGTAGCTGGCTATGTACACTGTAGCTGGCTATGTACACTGTAGCTGGCTATGTACACTGTAGCTGGCTATGCACACTGTAGCTGGCTATGTACACTGTAGCTGGCTATGTACACTGTAGCTGGCTATGTACTACACTGTAGCTGGCTATGTACACTGTAGCTGGCTATGTACACTGTAGCTGGCTATGTACACTGTAGCTGGCTATGTACACTGTAGCTGGCTATGTACACTGTAGCTGGCTATGTACACTGTAGCTGGCTATGTACACTGTAGCTGGCTATGCACACTGTAGCTGGCTATGTACACTGTAGCTGGCTATGCACACTGTAGCTGGCTATGCACACTGTAGCTGGCTATGTACTACACTGTAGCTGGCTATGTACACTGTAGCTGGCTATGTACACTGTAGCTGGCTATGTACACTGTAGCTGGCTATGTACACTGTAGCTGGCTATGTACACTGTAGCTGGCTATGCACACTGTAGCTGGCTATGCACGCTGTAGCTGGCTATGTACACTGTAGCTGGCTATGTACACTGTAGCTGGCTATGTACACTGTAGCTGGCTATGTACACTGTAGCTGGCTATGTACACTGTAGCTGGCTATGTACACTGTAGCTGGCTATGTACACTGTAGCTGGCTATGCACACTGTAGCTGGCTATGCACGCTGTAGCTGGCTATGTACACTGTAGCTGGCTATGTACACTGTAGCTGGCTATGTACACTGTAGCTGGCTATGTACACTGTAGCTGGCTATGTACACTGTAGCTGGCTATGCACACTGTAGCTGGCTACATGTATGTATGTACTGTAGCTGGCTATGTAGTTAATAGTAATTAATCACAATCTCATTTAATCTAACAGTTTTGTTATTGGTAATTCAATGAAATCTAACCACAAATTATTTTGCATGAGAGTTTCATTGTGTTTATTTGATTTCAGAACCTAAGTGAACAATTTGAAATATTGAACAAAGCCCATCTTTGTCTGTGATGTTTGATCAATTACTGAACTCAATGAAACTGAATTTTGCGATTGGGTTGGAGTAAATTTGATTGATAGAACTTTCGACTTTGTTCTATTTGCTCTGCGTTGGGAAAGTGAATGGATAAGAAAAGACAGTTATTTGGAGACTAGCTGCATTGTCATGCTACAAACCCTAGATATACCCACAGACCAATACTAGACCCCAAACATACACGTACTGTAACCACACCCCACCCAAGAAGAGAAGACTAGTATGAATTTCCTTTATTCTTGTTCTGTAGACCCACCTTGTGTGTTGAAGTTGGCAGTGGTTCTGGAGTGGTGATTACTTTTCTAGCAAGCATCTTAGGGTCACATTGTTATTACCTGTATGTATATCATCAACAAAATAATTTAATGACTGTATATAAATTCTATTACCTTAATTATACATTCATTTGTAGGATATGTTGTTGTTACCTGTATGTATGACTGTACATAATCAGCTTTATACATTGTAGATATTCCATCAACATCTTAATAGCATAAACAAACACATCCAATTCACTAAGAAACTGAAAGGGGATTGACATTTCTTGACACCAATACAAGAGAGCCAATTCTTAAGAATTAAAAGATACATTTTGCTTATATCTAAACCGTAGCAGGTATCACACTAATACAACTGTTTTCTGACAGCTCAACAGATATAAACATCAAAGCATCAGAATGTACAAAACAAACTGCTACTGCTAATGGTTGTACAGTTGACACAGTGGTTACCAACCTTGTAAGTGTATAGAATATAGAATGAAGTAAGAAGTGAGTGTGAGAGTGGTGTCCCACTAGTGAGATGAGTGTTAGGTGTATAGAATATAGAATGTAGTAAGAAGTGAGTGTGAGAGTGGTGTCCCACTAGTGAGATGAGTGTTGGGTGTATAGAATATAGAATGTAGTAAGAAGTGAGTGTGAGAGTGGTGTCCCACTAGTGAGATGAGTGTTGGGTGTATAGAATATAGAATGTAGTAAGAAGTGAGTGTGAGAGTGGTGTCCCACTAGTGAGATGAGTGTTGGGTGTATAGAATATAGAATGTAGTAAGAAGTGAGTGTGAGAGTGGTGTCCCCACTAGTGAGATGAGTGTTGGGTGTATAGAATATAGAATGTAGTAAGAAGTGAGTATGAGAATGGTGTCCCACTAGTGAGATGAGTTTCGGGTGTATAGAATATAGAATGTAGTAAGAAGTGAATGTGAGAGTGGTGTCCCACTAGTGAGATGAGTGTTGGGTGTATAGAGTATAGAATGTAGTAAGAAGTGAGTGTGAGAGTGGTGTCCCCACTAGTGAGATGAGTGTTGGGTGTATATACTATTGAATGTAGTAAGAGGTGAGTGTGAGAGTGGTGTCCCACTAGTGAGATGAGTGTTGGGTGTAGTAACAAGTGAGTGTGAGAGTGGTGTCCCACTAGTGAGATGAGTGTTGGGTGTTAGAATATAGAATGTAGTAAGAAGTAGTGTGAGAGTGGTGTCCCACTAGTGAGATGAGTGTTGGGGTGTAGTAACAAGTGAGTGTGAGAGTGGTGTCCCACTAGTGAGAGGAGTGTCGGGTGTATAGAATGTAGTAACAAGTGAGTGTGAGAGTGGTGTCCCACTAGTGAGAGGAGTGTCGGGTGTATAGAATATATAATGTAGTAAGAAGTGAGTGTGAGAGTGGTGTCCCACTAGTGAGATGAGTGTTGGGTGTAGTAAGAAGTGAGTGTGAGAGTGGTGTCCCACTAGTGAGATGAGTGTTGGTGTATAGAATATAGAATGTAGTAAGAAGTGAGTGTGAGAGTGGTACGTGTCCCCACTTAGTGAGATGAGTGTTGGTGTATAGAATATAGAATGTAGTAAGAAGTGAATGTGAGAGTGGTGTCCCACTAGTGAGATGAGTGTTGGGTGTAGTAACAAGTGAGTGTGAGAGTGGTGTCCCACTAGTGAGATGAGTGTTGGGTGTATAGAATATAGAATGTAGTAAGAAGTGAGTGTGAGTGGTGTCCCACTAGTGAGAGGAGTGTCGGGTGTATAGAATATAGAATATAGTAAGAAGTGAGTGTGAGTGTGAGAGTGGTGTCCCACTAGTGAGATGAGTGTTGGGTGTAGTAAGAAGTGAGTGTGAGAGTGGTGTCCCACTAGTGAGATGAGTGTTGGGTGTATAGAATATAGAATGTAGTAAGAAGTGAGTATGAGAGTGGTGTCCCACTAGTGAGATGAGTGTTGTGTGTATAGAATATAGAATGTAGTAAGAAGTGAGTGTGAGAGTGGTACGTGTCCCCACTTAGTGAGATGAGTGTTGGTGTATAGAATATAGAATGTAGTAAGAAGTGAGTGTGAGAGTGGTGTCCCACTAGTGAGATGAGTGTTGGGTGTAGTAAGAAGTGAGTGTGAGAGTGGTGTCCCACTAGTGAGATGAGTGTTGGGTGTATAGAATATAGAATGTAGTAAGAAGTGAGTGTGAGTGTGAGAGTGGTGTCCCACTAGTGAGATGAGTGTTGGGTGTATAGAATATAGAATGTAGTAAGAAGTGAGTATGAGAGTGGTGTCCCACTAGTGAGATGAGTGTTGGGTGTATAGAATATAGAATGTAGTAAGAAGAAGTGAGTGTGAGAGTGGTGTCCCCACTAGTGAGATGAGTGTTGGGTGTATAGAATATAGAATGTAGTAAGAAGTGAGTATGAGAATGGTGTCCCACTAGTGAGATGAGTTTCGGGTGTATAGAATATAGAATGTAGTAAGAAGTGAATGTGAGAGTGGTGTCCCACTAGTGAGATGAGTGTTGGGTGTATAGAGTATAGAATGTAGTAAGAAGTGAGTGTGAGAGTGGTGTCCCCACTAGTGAGATGAGTGTTGGGTGTATATACTATTGAATGTAGTAAGAGGTGAGTGTGAGAGTGGTGTCCCACTAGTGAGATGAGTGTTGGGTGTAGTAACAAGTGAGTGTGAGAGTGGTGTCCCACTAGTGAGATGAGTGTTGGGTGTATAGAATATAGAATGTAGTAAGAAGTGAGTGTGAGAGTGGTGTCCCACTAGTGAGATGAGTGTTGGGTGTATAGAATATAGAATGTAGTAAGAAGTGAGTGTGAGAGTGGTGTCCCACTAGTGAGATGAGTGTTGGGTGTATAGAATATAGAATGTAGTAAGAAGTGAGTGTGAGAGTGGTGTCCCACTAGTGAGATGAGTGTTGGGTGTATAGAATATAGAATGTAGTAAGAAGTGAGTATGAGAATGGTGTCCCACTAGTGAGATGAGTGTTCGGGTGTATAGAATATAGAATGTAGTAAGAAGTGAAGTGTGAGAGTGGTGTCCCACTAGTGAGATGAGTGTTGGGTGTATAGAGTATAGAATGTAGTAAGAAGTGAGTGTGAGAGTGGTGTCCCCACTAGTGAGATGAGTGTTGGGTGTATATACTATTGAATGTAGTAAGAGGTGAGTGTGAGAGTGGTGTCCCACTAGTGAGATGAGTGTTGGGTGTAGTAACAAGTGAGTGTGAGAGTGGTGTCCCACTAGTGAGATGAGTGTTGGGTGTATAGAATATAGAATGTAGTAAGAAGTGAGTGTGAGAGTGGTGTCCCACTAGTGAGATGAGTGTTGGGTGTAGTAACAAGTGAGTGTGAGAGTGGTGTCCCACTAGTGAGAGGAGTGTCGGGTGTATAGAATGTAGTAAGAAGTGAGTGTGAGAGTGGTGTCCCACTAGTGAGAGGAGTGTCGGGTGTATAGAATATATAATGTAGTAAGAAGTGAGTGTGAGAGTGGTGTCCCACTAGTGAGATGAGTGTTGGGTGTAGTAAGAAGTGAGTGTGAGAGTGGTGTCCCACTAGTGAGATGAGTGTTGGTGTATAGAATATAGAATGTAGTAAGAAGTGAGTGTGAGAGTGGTACGTGTCCCCACTTAGTGAGATGAGTGTTGGTGTATAGAATATAGAATGTAGTAAGAAGTGAATGTGAGAGTGGTGTCCCAGTAGTGAGATGAGTGTTGGGTGTAGTAACAAGTGAGTGTGAGAGTGGTGTCCCACTAGTGAGATGAGTGTTGGGTGTATAGAATATAGAATGTAGTAAGAAGTGAGTGTGTGAGTGGTGTCCCACTAGTGAGAGGAGTGTCGGGTGTATAGAATATAGAATATAGTAAGAAGTGAGTGTGAGTGTGAGAGTGGTGTCCCACTAGTGAGATGAGTGTTGGGTGTAGTAAGAAGTGAGTGTGAGAGTGGTGTCCCACTAGTGAGATGAGTGTTGGGTATATAGAATATAGAATGTAGTAAGAAGTGAGTATGAGAGTGGTGTCCCACTAGTGAGATGAGTGTTGGTGTATAGAATATAGAATGTAGTAAGAAGTGAGTGTGAGAGTGGTACGTGTCCCCACTTAGTGAGATGAGTGTTGGTGTATAGAATATAGAATGTAGTAAGAAGTGAGTGTGAGAGTGGTGTCCCACTAGTGAGATGAGTGTTGGGTGTAGTAAGAAGTGAGTGTGAGAGTGGTGTCCCACTAGTGAGATGAGTGTTGGGTGTATAGAATATAGAATGTAGTAAGAAGTGAGTGTGAGTGTGAGAGTGGTGTCCCACTAGTGAGATGAGTGTTGGGTGTATAGAATATAGAATGTAGTAAGAAGTGAGTATGAGAGTGGTGTCCCACTAGTGAGATGAGTGTTGGGTGTATAGAATATAGAATGTAGTAAGAAGTGAGTGTGAGAGTGGTGTCCCCACTAGTGAGATGAGTGTTGGGTGTATAGAATATAGAATGTAGTAAGAAGTGAGTATGAGAATGGTGTCCCACTAGTGAGATGAGTTTCGGGTGTATAGAATATAGAATGTAGTAAGAAGTGAATGTGAGAGTGGTGTCCCACTAGTGAGATGAGTGTTGGGTGTATAGAGTATAGAATGTAGTAAGAAGTGAGTGTGAGAGTGGTGTCCCCACTAGTGAGATGAGTGTTGGGTGTATATACTATTGAATGTAGTAAGAGGTGAGTGTGAGAGTGGTGTCCCACTAGTGAGATGAGTGTTGGGTGTAGTAACAAGTGAGTGTGAGAGTGGTGTCCCACTAGTGAGATGAGTGTTGGGTGTATAGAATATAGAATGTAGTAAGAAGTGAGTGTGAGAGTGGTGTCCCACTAGTGAGATGAGTGTTGGGTGTAGTAACAAGTGAGTGTGAGAGTGGTGTCCCACTAGTGAGAGGAGTGTCGGGTGTATAGAATGTAGTAAGAAGTGAGTGTGAGAGTGGTGTCCCACTAGTGAGAGGAGTGTCGGGTGTATAGAATATATAATGTAGTAAGAAGTGAGTGTGAGAGTGGTGTCCCACTAGTGAGATGAGTGTTGGGTGTAGTAAGAAGTGAGTGTGAGAGTGGTGTCCCACTAGTGAGATGAGTGTTGGTGTATAGAATATAGAATGTAGTAAGAAGTGAGTGTGAGAGTGGTACGTGTCCCCACTTAGTGAGATGAGTGTTGGTGTATAGAATATAGAATGTAGTAAGAAGTGAATGTGAGAGTGGTGTCCCACTAGTGAGATGAGTGTTGGGTGTAGTAACAAGTGAGTGTGAGAGTGGTGTCCCACTAGTGAGATGAGTGTTGGGTGTATAGAATATAGAATGTAGTAAGAAGTGAGTGTGAGTGGTGTCCCACTAGTGAGAGGAGTGTCGGGTGTATAGAATATAGAATATAGTAAGAAGTGAGTGTGAGTGTGAGAGTGGTGTCCCACTAGTGAGATGAGTGTTGGGTGTTGGGTGTAGTAAGAAGTGAGTGTGAGAGTGGTGTCCCACTAGTGAGATGAGTGTTGGGTATATAGAATATAGAATGTAGTAAGAAGTGAGTATGAGAGTGGTGTCCCACTAGTGAGATGAGTGTTGGTGTATAGAATATAGAATGTAGTAAGAAGTGAGTGTGAGAGTGGTACGTGTCCCCACTTAGTGAGATGAGTGTTGGTGTATAGAATATAGAATGTAGTAAGAAGTGAGTGTGAGAGTGGTGTCCCACTAGTGAGATGAGTGTTGGGTGTGTAGTAAGAAGTGAGTGTGAGAGTGGTGTCCCACTAGTGAGATGAGTGTTGGGTGTATAGAATATAGAATGTAGTAAGAAGTGAGTGAGTGTGAGAGTGGTGTCCCACTAGTGAGATGAGTGTTGGGTGTATAGAATATAGAATGTAGTAAGAAGTGAGTATGAGAGTGGTGTCCCACTAGTGAGATGAGTGTTGGGTGTATAGAATATAGAATGTAGTAAGAAGTGAGTGTGAGAGTGGTGTCCCCACTAGTGAGATGAGTGTTGGGTGTATAGAATATAGAATGTAGTAAGAAGTGAGTATGAGAATGGTGTCCCACTAGTGAGATGAGTTTCGGGTGTATAGAATATAGAATGTAGTAAGAAGTGAATGTGAGAGTGGTGTCCCACTAGTGAGATGAGTGTTGGGTGTATAGAGTATAGAATGTAGTAAGAAGTGAGTGTGAGAGTGGTGTCCCCACTAGTGAGATGAGTGTTGGGTGTATATACTATTGAATGTAGTAAGAGGTGAGTGTGAGAGTGGTGTCCCACTAGTGAGATGAGTGTTGGGTGTAGTAACAAGTGAGTGTGAGAGTGGTGTCCCACTAGTGAGATGAGTGTTGGGTGTATAGAATATAGAATGTAGTAAGAAGTGAGTGTGAGAGTGGTGTCCCACTAGTGAGATGAGTGTTGGGTGTAGTAACAAGTGAGTGTGAGAGTGGTGTCCCACTAGTGAGAGGAGTGTCGGGTGTATAGAATGTAGTAAGAAGTGAGTGTGAGAGTGGTGTCCCACTAGTGAGAGGAGTGTCGGGTGTATAGAATATATAATGTAGTAAGAAGTGAGTGTGAGAGTGGTGTCCCACTAGTGAGATGAGTGTTGGGTGTAGTAAGAAGTGAGTGTGAGAGTGGTGTCCCACTAGTGAGATGAGTGTTGGTGTATAGAATATAGAATGTAGTAAGAAGTGAGTGTGAGAGTGGTACGTGTCCCCACTTAGTGAGATGAGTGTTGGTGTATAGAATATAGAATGTAGTAGAATGTGAGAGTGGTGTAAGAAGTGAATGTGAGAGTGGTGTCCCACTAGTGAGAGGAGTGTCGGGTGTATAGTGAGATGAGTGTAGTAGAATGTAGTAAGAAGTGAGTGTGAGAGTGGTGTCCCACTAGTGAGAGGAGTGTCGGGTGTATAGAATATATAATGTAGTAAGAAGTGAGTGTGAGAGTGGTGTCCCACTAGTGAGATGAGTGTTGGGTGTAGTAAGAAGTGAGTGTGAGAGTGGTGTCCCACTAGTGAGATGAGTGTTGGTGTATAGAATATAGAATGTAGTAAGAAGTGAGTGTGAGAGTGGTACGTGTCCCCACTTAGTGAGATGAGTGTTGGTGTATAGAATATAGAATGTAGTAAGAAGTGAATGTGAGAGTGGTGTCCCACTAGTGAGATGAGTGTTGGGTGTAGTAACAAGTGAGTGTGAGAGTGGTGTCCCACTAGTGAGATGAGTGTTGGGTGTATAGAATATAGAATGTAGTAAGAAGTGAGTGTGAGTGGTGTCCCCACTAGTGAGAGGAGTGTCGGGTGTATAGAATATAGAATATAGTAAGAAGTGAGTGAGTGAGTGTGAGAGTGGTGTCCCACTAGTGAGATGAGTGTTGGGTGTAGTAAGAAGTGAGTGTGAGAGTGGTGTCCCACTAGTGAGATGAGTGTTGGGTATATAGAATATAGAATGTAGTAAGAAGTGAGTATGAGAGTGGTGTCCCACTAGTGAGATGAGTGTTGGTGTATAGAATATAGAATGTAGTAAGAAGTGAGTGTGAGAGTGGTACGTGTCCCCACTTAGTGAGATGAGTGTTGGTGTATAGAATATAGAATGTAGTAAGAAGTGAGTGTGAGAGTGGTGTCCCACTAGTGAGATGAGTGTTGGGTGTAGTAAGAAGTGAGTGTGAGAGTGGTGTCCCACTAGTGAGATGAGTGTTGGGTGTATAGAATATAGAATGTAGTAAGAAGTGAGTGTGAGTGTGAGAGTGGTGTCCCACTAGTGAGATGAGTGTTGGGTGTATAGAATATAGAATGTAGTAAGAAGTGAGTATGAGAGTGGTGTCCCACTAGTGAGATGAGTGTTGGGTGTATAGAATATAGAATGTAGTAAGAAGTGAGTGTGAGAGAGTGGTGTCCCACTAGTGAGATGAGTGTTGGGTGTATAGAATATAGAATGTAGTAAGAAGTGAGTATGAGAATGGTGTCCCACTAGTGAGATGAGTTTCGGGTGTATAGAATATAGAATGTAGTAAGAAGTGAGTGTGAGAGTGGTGTCCCACTAGTGAGATGAGTGTTGGGTGTATAGAGTATAGAATGTAGTAAGAAGTGAGTGTGAGAGTGGTGTCCCCACTAGTGAGATGAGTGTTGGGTGTATATACTATTGAATGTAGTAAGAGGTGAGTGTGAGAGTGGTGTCCCACTAGTGAGATGAGTTCGGGGTATAGAATATAGAATGTAGTAAGAAAGTGAGTGTGAGAGTGGTGTCCCACTAGTGAGATGAGTGTTGGGTGTATAGAATATAGAATGTAGTAAGAAGTGAGTGTGAGAGTGGTGTCCCCACTAGTGAGATGAGTGTTGGGTGTATATACTATTGAATGTAGTAAGAGGTGAGTGTGAGAGTGGTGTCCCACTAGTGAGATGAGTGTTGGGTGTAGTAAGAATGTAGTAAGTGTGAGTGAGAGAGTGGTGTCCCACTAGTGAGATGAGTGTTGGGTGTATAGAATATAGAATGTAGTAAGAAGTGAGTGTGAGAGTGGTGTCCCACTAGTGAGATGAGTGTTGGGTGTAGTAACAAGTGAGTGTGAGAGTGGTGTCCCACTAGTGAGAGGAGTGTCGGGTGTATAGAATATAGAATGTAGTAAGAAGTGAGTGTGAGAGTGGTGTCCCACTAGTGAGAGGAGTGTCGGGTGTATAGAATATAGAATGTAGTAAGAAGTGAGTGTGAGAGTGGTGTCCCACTAGTGAGATGAGTGTGGGGTGTAGAATGTAGTAAGAAGTGAGTGTGAGAGTGGTGTCCCACTAGTGAGATGAGTGTTGGTGTATAGAATATAGAATGTAGTAAGAAGTGAGTGTGAGAGTGGTACGTGTCCCCACTTAGTGAGATGAGTGTTGGGTGTATAGAATATAGAATATAGTAAGAAGTGAGTGTGGTGTATAGAATATGAGAATGGGTGTAGTAAGAAGTGAAGTGTGAGAGTGGTGTCCCACTAGTGAGATGAGTGTTGGGTGTAGTAACAAGTGAGTGTGAGAGTGGTGTCCCACTAGTGAGATGAGTGTTGGGTGTATAGAATATAGAATGTAGTAAGAAGTGAGTGTGTGAGTGGTGTCCCACTAGTGAGAGGAGTGTCGGGTGTATAGAATATAGAATATAGTAAGAAGTGAGTGAGTGTGTGAGAGTGGTGTCCCACTAGTGAGATGAGTGTTGGGTGTAGTAAGAAGTGAGTGTGAGAGTGGTGTCCCACTAGTGAGATGAGTGTTGGGTATATAGAATATAGAATGTAGTAAGAAGTGAGTATGAGAGTGGTGTCCCACTAGTGAGATGAGTGTTGGTGTATAGAATATAGAATGTAGTAAGAAGTGAGTGTGAGAGTGGTACGTGTCCCCACTTAGTGAGATGAGTGTTGGTGTATAGAATATAGAATGTAGTAAGAAGTGAGTGTGAGAGTGGTGTCCCACTAGTGAGATGAGTGTTGGGTGTAGTAAGAAGTGAGTGTGAGAGTGGTGTCCCACTAGTGAGATGAGTGTTGGGTGTATAGAATATAGAATGTAGTAAGAAGTGAGTGTGAGAGTGGTGTCCCCACTAGTGAGATGAGTGTTGGGTGTATAGAATATAGAATGTAGTAAGAAGTGAGTATGAGAGTGGTGTCCCACTAGTGAGATGAGTGTTGGGTGTATAGAATATAGAATGTAGTAAGAAGTGAGTGTGAGAGTGGTGTCCCCACTAGTGAGATGAGTGTTGGGTGTATAGAATATAGAATGTAGTAAGAAGTGAGTATGAGAATGGTGTCCCACTAGTGAGATGAGTTGGGTGTGAGTTTCGGGTGTATAGAATATAGAATGTAGTAAGAAGTGAATGTGAGAGTGGTGTCCCACTAGTGAGATGAGTGTTGGGTGTATAGAGTATAGAATGTAGTAAGAAGTGAGTGTGAGAGTGAGAGTGGTGTCCCCACTAGTGAGATGAGTGTTGGGTGTATATACTATTGAATGTAGTAAGAGGTGAGTGTGAGAGTGGTGTCCCACTAGTGAGATGAGTGTTGGGTGTAGTAACAAGTGAGTGTGAGAGTGGTGTCCCACTAGTGAGATGAGTGTTGGGTGTATAGAATATAGAATGTAGTAAGAAGTGAGTGTGAGAGTGGTGTCCCACTAGTGAGATGAGTGTTGGGTGTAGTAACAAGTGAGTGTGTGAGAGTGGTGTCCCACTAGTGAGAGGAGTGTCGGGTGTATAGAATGTAGTAAGAAGTGAGTGTGAGAGTGGTGTCCCACTAGTGAGAGGAGTGTCGGGTGTATAGAATATATAATGTAGTAAGAAGTGAGTGAGTGTGAGAGTGGTGTCCCACTAGTGAGATGAGTGTTGGGTGTAGTAAGAAGTGAGTGTGAGAGTGGTGTCCCACTAGTGAGATGAGTGTTGGTGTATAGAATATAGAATGTAGTAAGAAGTGAGTGTGAGAGTGGTACGTGTCCCCACTTAGTGAGATGAGTGTTGGTGTATAGAATATAGAATGTAGTAAGAAGTGAATGTGAGAGTGGTGTCCCACTAGTGAGATGAGTGTTGGGTGTAGTAACAAGTGAGTGTGTGAGAGTGGTGTCCCACTAGTGAGATGAGTGTTGGGTGTATAGAATATAGAATGTAGTAAGAAGTGAGTGTGAGTGGTGTCCCACTAGTGAGAGGAGTGTCGGGTGTATAGAATATAGAATATAGTAAGAAGTGAGTGTGAGTGTGAGAGTGGTGTCCCACTAGTGAGATGAGTGTTGGGTGTAGTATAGAATGTAGTAAGAAGTGAGTGTGAGAGTGGTGTCCCACTAGTGAGATGAGTGTTGGGTATATAGAATATAGAATGTAGTAAGAAGTGAGTATGAGAGTGGTGTCCCACTAGTGAGATGAGTGTTGGTGTATAGAATATAGAATGTAGTAAGAAGTGAGTGTGAGAGTGGTACGTGTCCCCACTTAGTGAGATGAGTGTTGGTGTATAGAATATAGAATGTAGTAAGAAGTGAGTGTGAGAGTGGTGTCCCACTAGTAGTGAGATGAGTGTTGGGTGTAGTAAGAAGTGAGTGTGAGAGTGGTGTCCCACTAGTGAGATGAGTGTTGGGTGTATAGAATATAGAATGTAGTAAGAAGTGAGTGTGAGAGTGGTGTCCCCCACTAGTGAGATGAGTGTTGGGTGTATAGAATATAGAATGTAGTAAGAAGTGAGTGTGAGAGTGGTGTCCCACTAGTGAGATGAGTGTTGGGTGTATAGAATATAGAATGTAGTAAGAAGTGAGTGTGAGAGTGGTGTCCCCACTAGTGAGATGAGTGTTGGGTGTATAGAATATAGAATGTGTAGTAAGAAGTGAGTGTGAGAGTGGTGTCCCACTAGTGAGATGAGTGTCGGGTGTATAGAATATAGAATGTAGTAAGAAGTGAATGTGAGAGTGGTGTCCCACTAGTGAGATGAGTGTTGGGTGTATAGAGTATAGAATGTAGTAAGAAGTGAGTGTGAGAGAGTGGTGTCCCCACTAGTGAGATGAGTGTTGGGTGTATATACTATTGAATGTAGTAAGAGGTGAGTGTGAGAGTGGTGTCCCACTAGTGAGATGAGATGTGTGTATGGGTGTAGTAACAAGTGAGTGTGAGAGTGGTGTCCCACTAGTGAGATGAGTGTTGGGTGTATAGAATATAGAATGTAGTAAGAAGTGAGTGTGAGAGTGGTGTCCCACTAGTGAGATGAGTGTTGGGTGTAGTAGAATGTAGTAAGAAGTGAGTGTGAGAGTGGTGTCCCACTAGTGAGAGGAGTGTCGGGTGTATAGAATAGAATGTAGTAAGAAGTGAGTGTGAGAGTGAGGTGGTGTCCCACTAGTGAGAGGAGTGTTGGGTGTATAGAATATATAATGTAGTAAGAAGTGAGTGTGAGAGTGGTGTCCCACTAGTGAGATGAGTGTTGGGTGTAGTAAGAAGTGAGTGAGTGAGAGTGGTGTCCCACTAGTGAGATGAGTGTTGGTGTATAGAATATAGAATGTAGTAAGAAGTGAGTGTGAGAGTGGTACGTGTCCCCACTTAGTGAGATGAGTGTTGGTGTATAGAATATAGAATGTAGTAAGAAGTGAGTGTGAGAGTGGTGTCCCACTAGTGAGAGGAGTGTCGGGGTGTATAGAATGTAGTAAGAAGTGAGTGTGAGAGTGGTGTCCCACTAGTGAGAGGAGTGTCGGGTGTATAGAATATATAATGTAGTAAGAAGTGAGTGTGAGAGTGGTGTCCCACTAGTGAGATGAGTGTTGGGTGTAGTAAGAAGTGAGTGTGAGAGTGGTGTCCCACTAGTGAGATGAGTGTTGGTGTATAGAATATAGAATGTAGTAAGAAGTGAGTGTGAGAGTGGTACGTGTCCCCACTAGTGAGATGAGTGTTGGTGTATAGAATATAGAATGTAGTAAGAAGTGAATGTGAGAGTGGTGTCCCACTAGTGAGATGAGTGTTGGGTGTAGTAACAAGTGAGTGTGAGAGTGGTGTCCCACTAGTGAGATGAGTGTTGGGTGTATAGAATATAGAATGTAGTAAGAAGTGAGTGTGAGAGTGGTGTCCCACTAGTGAGAGGAGTGTCGGGTGTATAGAATATAGAATATAGTAAGAAGTGAGTGTGAGTGTGAGAGTGGTGTCCCACTAGTGAGATGAGTGTTGGGTGTAGTAAGAAGTGAGTGTGAGAGTGGTGTCCCACTAGTGAGATGAGTGTTGGGGTATATATAGAATATAGAATGTAGTAAGAAGTGAGTATGAGAGTGGTGTCCCACTAGTGAGATGAGTGTTGGTGTATAGAATATAGAATGTAGTAAGAAGTGAGTGTGAGAGTGGTACGTGTCCCCACTTAGTGAGATGAGTGTTGGTGTATAGAATATAGAATGTAGTAAGAAGTGAGTGTGAGAGTGGTGTCCCACTAGTGAGATGAGTGTTGGGTGTAGTAAGAAGTGAGTGAGTGTGAGAGTGGTGTCCCATTAGTGAGATGAGTGTTGGGTGTATAGAATATAGAATGTAGTAAGAAGTGAGTGTGAGTGTGAGAGTGGTGTCCCACTAGTGAGATGAGTGTTGGGTGTATAGAATATAGAATGTAGTAAGAAGTGAGTATGAGAGTGGTGTGTCCCACTAGTGAGATGAGTGTTGGGTGTATAGAATATAGAATGTAGTAAGAAGTGAGTGTGAGAGTGGTGTCCCCACTAGTGAGATGAGTGTTGGGTGTATAGAATATAGAATGTAGTAAGAAGTGAGTATGAGAATGGTGTCCCACTAGTGAGATGAGTTTCGGGTGTATAGAATATAGAATGTAGTAAGAAGTGAATGTGAGAGTGGTGTCCCACTAGTGAGATGAGTGTTGGGTGTATAGAGTATAGAATGTAGTAAGAAGTGAGTGTGAGAGTGGTGTCCCCACTAGTGAGATGAGTGTTGGGTGTATATACTATTGAATGTAGTAAGAGGTGAGTGTGAGAGTGGTGTCCCACTAGTGAGATGAGTGTTGGGTGTAGTAACAAGTGAGTGTGAGAGTGGTGTCCCACTAGTGAGATGAGTGTTGGGTGTATAGAATATAGAATGTAGTAAGAAGTGAGTGTGAGAGTGGTGTCCCACTAGTGAGATGAGTGTTGGGTGTAGTAACAAGTGAGTGTGAGAGTGGTGTCCCACTAGTGAGAGGAGTGTCGGGTGTATAGAATGTAGTAAGAAGTGAGTGTGAGAGTGGTGTCCCACTAGTGAGAGGAGTGTCGGGTGTATAGAATATATAATGTAGTAAGAAGTGAGTGTGAGAGTGGTGTCCCACTAGTGAGATGAGTGTGGGTGTAGTAAGAAGTGAGTGTGAGAGTGGTGTCCCACTAGTGAGATGAGTGTTGGTGTATAGAATATAGAATGTAGTAAGAAGTGAGTGTGAGAGTGGTACGTGTCCCCACTTAGTGAGATGAGTGTTGGTGTATATAGAATATAGAATGTAGTAAGAAGTGAATGTGAGAGTGGTGTCCCACTAGTGAGATGAGTGTTGGGTGTAGTAACAAGTGAGTGTGAGAGTGGTGTCCCACTAGTGAGATGAGTGTGGGTGTAGTGAGATGAGTGTGTTGGGTGTATAGAATATAGAATGTAGTAAGAAGTGAGTGTGAGTGGTGTCCCACTAGTGAGAGGAGTGTCGGGTGTATAGAATATAGAATATAGTAAGAAGTGAGTGTGAGTGTGAGAGTGGTGTCCCACTAGTGAGATGAGTGTTGGGTGTAGTAAGAAAGTGAGTGTGAGAGTGGTGTCCCACTAGTGAGATGAGTGTTGGGTATATAGAATATAGAATGTAGTAAGAAGTGAGTATGAGAGTGGTGTCCCACTAGTGAGATGAGTGTTGGTGTATAGAATATAGAATGTAGTAAGAAGTGAGTGTGAGAGTGGTACGTGTCCCCACTTAGTGAGATGAGTGTTGGGTGTATAGAATAGAATGTAGTAAGAAGTGAGAGTGTGAGAGTGGTGTCCCACTAGTGAGATGAGTGTTTGGGTGTAGTAAGAAGTGTAAGTGTGAGTGTGGTGTCCCACTAGTGAGATGAGTGTTGGGTGTATAGAATATAGAATGTAGTAAGAAGTGAGTGTGAGAGTGGTGTCCCCACTAGTGAGATGAGTGTTGGGTGTATAGAATATAGAATGTAGTAAGAAGTGAGTGTGAGAGTGGTGTCCCACTAGTGAGATGAGTGTTGGGTGTATAGAATATAGAATGTAGTAAGAAGTGAGTGTGAGAGTGGTGTCCCCACTAGTGAGATGAGTGTTGGGTGTATAGAATATAGAATGTAGTAAGAAGTGAGTATGAGAATGGTGTCCCACTAGTGAGATGAGTGTTCGGGTGTATAGAATATAGAATGTAGTAAGAAGTGAGTGATGTGAGAGTGGTGTCCCACTAGTGAGATGAGTGTTGGGTGTATAGAATATAGAATGTAGTAAGAAGTGAGTGTGAGAGTGGTGTCCCCACTAGTGAGATGAGTGTTGGGTGTATATACTATTGAATGTAGTAAGAGTGAGTGTGAGAGTGGTGTCCCACTAGTGAGATGAGTGTTGGGGTGTAGTAACAAGTGAGTGTGAGAGTGGTGTCCCACTAGTGAGATGAGTGTTGGGTGTATAGAATATAGAATGTAGTAAGAAGTGAGTGTGAGAGTGGTGTCCCACTAGTGAGATGAGTGTTGGGTGGAATGTAAGTGTAGTAAGAAGTGAGTGTGAGAGTGGTGTCCCACTAGTGAGAGGAGTGTTGGTGTGTATAGAATGTAGTAAGAAGTGAGTGTGAGAGTGGTGTCCCACTAGTGAGATGAGTGTCGGGTGTATAGAATATAGAATGTAGTAAGAAGTGAGTGTGAGAGTGGTGTCCCACTAGTGAGATGAGTGTTGGGTGTAGTAAGAAGTGAGTGTGAGAGTGGTGTCCCACTAGTGAGATGAGTGTTGGGTGTATAGAATATAGAATGTAGTAAGAAGTGAGTGTGAGAGTGGGTGTCCCCACTAGTGAGATGAGTGTTGGTGTATAGAATATAGAATGTAGTAAGAAGTGATGTGAGAGTGGTGTCCCACTAGTGAGAGGAGTGTCGGGTGTATAGAATATAGAATGTAGTAAGAAGTGAGTGAGTGTGAGAGTGGTGTCCCACTAGTGAGAGGAGTGTCGGGTGTATAGAATATATAATGTAGTAAGAAGTGAGTGTGAGAGTGGTGTCCCACTAGTGAGATGAGTGTTGGGTGTAGTAAGAAGTAGAGTGTGAGAGTGGTGTCCCACTAGTGAGATGAGTGTTGGTGTATAGAATATAGAATGTAGTAAGAAGTGAGTGTGAGAGTGGTACGTGTCCCCACTTAGTGAGATGAGTGTTGGTGTATAGAATATAGAATGTAGTAAGAAGTGAATGTGAGAGTGGTGTCCCACTAGTGAGATGAGTGTTGGGTGTAGTAACAAGTGAGTGTGAGAGTGGTGTCCCACTAGTGAGATGAGTGTTGGGTGTATAGAATATAGAATGTAGTAAGAAGTGAGTGTGAGTGTGGTGTCCCACTAGTGAGAGGAGTGTCGGGTGTATAGAATATAGAATATAGTAAGAAGTGAGTGTGAGTGTGAGAGTGGTGTCCCACTAGTGAGATGATGGTGTGTTGGGTGTAGTAAGAAGTGAGTGTGAGAGTGGTGTCCCACTAGTGAGATGAGTGTTGGGTATATAGAATATAGAATGTAGTAAGAAGTGAGTATGAGAGTGGTGTCCCACTAGTGAGATGAGTGTTGGTGTATAGAATATAGAATGTAGTAAGAAGTGAGTGTGAGAGTGGTACGTGTCCCCACTTAGTGAGATGAGTGTTGGTGTATAGAATATAGAATGTAGTAAGAAGTGAGTGTGAGAGTGGTGTCCCACTAGTGAGATGAGTGTTGGGTGTAGTAAGAAGTGAGTGTGAGAGTGGTGTCCCACTAGTGAGATGAGTGTTGGGTGTATAGAATATAGAATGTAGTAAGAAGTGAGTGTGAGAGTGAGAGTGGTCCCCACTAGTGAGATGAGTGTTGGGTGTATAGAATATAGAATGTAGTAAGAAGTGAGTATGAGAGTGGTGTCCCACTAGTGAGATGAGTGTTGGGTGTATAGAATATAGAATGTAGTAAGAAGTGAGTGTGAGAGTGGTGTCCCCACTAGTGAGATGAGTGTTGGGTGTATAGAATATAGAATGTAGTAAGAAGTGAGTATGAGAATGGTGTCCCACTAGTGAGATGAGTTTCGGGTGTATAGAATATAGAATGTAGTAAGAAGTGAATGTGAGAGTGGTGTCCCACTAGTGAGATGAGTGTTGGGTGTATAGAGTATAGAATGTAGTAAGAAGTGAGTGTGAGAGTGGTGTCCCCACTAGTGAGATGAGTGTTGGGTGTATATACTATTGAATGTAGTAAGAGGTGAGTGTGAGAGTGGTGTCCCACTAGTGAGATGAGTGTTGGGTGTAGTAACAAGTGAGTGTGAGAGTGGTGTCCCACTAGTGAGATGAGTGTTGGGTGTATAGAATATAGAATGTAGTAAGAAGTGAGTGTGAGAGTGGTGTCCCACTAGTGAGATGAGTGTTGGGTGTAGTAACAAGTGAGTGTGAGAGTGGTGTCCCACTAGTGAGAGGAGTGTCGGGTGTATAGAATGTAGTAAGAAGTGAGTGTGAGAGTGGTGTCCCACTAGTGAGAGGAGTGTCGGGTGTATAGAATATATAATGTAGTAAGAAGTGAGTGTGAGAGTGGTGTCCCACTAGTGAGATGAGTGTTGGGTGTAGTAAGAAGTGAGTGTGAGAGTGGTGTCCCACTAGTGAGATGAGTGTTGGTGTATAGAATATATAGAATGTAGTAAGAAGTGAGTGTGAGAGTGGTACGTGTCCCCACTTAGTGAGATGAGTGTTGGTGTATAGAATATAGAATGTAGTAAGAACAAGTGAATGTGAGAGTGGTGTCCCACTAGTGAGATGAGTGTTGGGTGTAGTAACAAGTGAGTGTGAGAGTGGTGTCCCACTAGTGAGATGAGTGTTGGGTGTATAGAATATAGAATGTAGTAAGAAGTGAGTGTGAGTGGTGTCCCACTAGTGAGAGGAGTGTCGGGTGTATAGAATATAGAATATAGTAAGAAGTGAGTGTGAGTGTGAGAGTGGTGTCCCACTAGTGAGATGAGTGTTGGGTGTAGTAAGAAGTGAGTGTGAGAGTGGTGTCCCACTAGTGAGATGAGTGTTGGGTATATAGAATATAGAATGTAGTAAGAAGTGAGTATGAGAGTGGTGTCCCACTAGTGAGATGAGTGTTGGTGTATAGAATATAGAATGTAGTAAGAAGTGAGTGTGAGAGTGGTACGTGTCCCCACTTAGTGAGATGAGTGTTGGTGTATAGAATATAGAATGTAGTAAGAAGTGAGTGTGAGAGTGGTGTCCCACTAGTGAGATGAGTGTTGGGTGTAGTAAGAAGTGAGTGTGAGAGTGGTGTCCCACTAGTGAGATGAGTGTTGGGTGTATAGAATATAGAATGTGGGTGTATAGAATAAGAAGTAGTAAGTGTGAGTGTGAGAGTGGTGTCCCCACTAGTGAGATGAGTGTTGGGTGTATAGAATATAGAATGTAGTAAGAAGTGAGTATGAGAGTGGTGTCCCACTAGTGAGATGAGTGTTGGGTGTATAGAATATAGAATGTAGTAAGAAGTGAGTGTGAGAGTGGTGTCCCCACTAGTGAGATGAGTGTTGGGTGTATAGAATATAGAATGTAGTAAGAAGTGAGTATGAGAATGGTGTCCCACTAGTGAGATGAGTTTCGGGTGTATAGAATATAGAATGTAGTAAGAAGTGAATGTGAGAGTGGTGTCCCACTAGTGAGATGAGTGTTGGGTGTATATAGAGTATAGAATGTAGTAAGAAGTGAGTGTGAGAGTGGTGTCCCCACTAGTGAGATGAGTGTTGGGTGTATATACTATTGAATGTAGTAAGAGGTGAGTGTGAGAGTGGTGTCCCACTAGTGAGATGTGTGTTGGGTGTAGTAACAAGTGAGTGTGAGTGTGAGAGTGGTGTCCCACTAGTGAGATGAGTGTTGGGTGTATAGAATATAGAATGTAGTAAGAAGTGAGTGTGAGAGTGGTGTCCCACTAGTGAGATGAGTGTTGGGTGTAGTAACAAGTGAGTGTGAGAGTGGTGTCCCACTAGTGAGAGGAGTGTCGGGTGTATAGAATGTAGTAAGAAGTGAGTGTGAGAGTGGTGTCCCACTAGTGAGAGGAGTGTCGGGTGTATAGAATATAGAATGTAGTAAGAAGTGAGTGTGAGAGTGGTGTCCCACTAGTGAGATGAGTGTTGAGTGTTGGGTGTAGTAAGAAGTGAGTGTGAGAGTGGTGTCCCACTAGTGAGATGAGTGTTGGTGTATAGAATATAGAATGTAGTAAGAAGTGAGTGTGAGAGTGGTACGTGTCCCCACTTAGTGAGATGAGTGTTGGTGTATAGAATATAGAATGTAGTAAGAAGTGAATGTGAGAGTGGTGTCCCACTAGTGAGATGAGTGTTGGGTGTAGTAACAAGTGAGTGTGAGAGTGGTGTCCCACTAGTGAGATGAGTGTTGGGTGTATAGAATATAGAATGTAGTAAGAAGTGAGTGTGAGAGTGGTGTCCCACTAGTGAGATGAGTGTTGGGTGTATAGAATATAGAATGTAGTAAGAAGTGAGTGTGAGAGTGGTGTCCCACTAGTGAGATGAGTGTTGGGTGTATAGAATATAGAATATAGTAAGAAGTGAGTGTGAGAGTGGTGTCCCACTAGTGAGATGAGTGTTGGGTGTAGTAAGAAGTGAGTGTGAGAGTGGTGTCCCACTAGTGAGAGGAGTGTCGGGTGTATAGAATGTAGTAAGAAGTGAGTGTGAGAGTGGTGTCCCACTAGTGAGATGAGTGTGTCGGGTAGTATAGAATATAGAATGTAGTAAGAAGTGAGTGTGAGAGTGGTGTCCCACTAGTGAGATGAGTGTTGGGTGTAGTAAGAAGTGAGTGTGAGAGTGGTGTCCCACTAGTGAGATGAGTGTTGGGTGTATAGAATATAGAATGTAGTAAGAAGTGAGTGTGAGAGTGGTACGTGTCCCCACTAGTGAGATGAGTGTTGGGTGTATAGAATATAGAATGTAGTAAGAAGTGAATGTGAGAGTGGTGTCCCACTAGTGAGAGGAGTGTTGGGGTATAGAATATAGAATGTAGTAAGAAGTGAGTGTGTGAGAGTGGTGTCCCACTAGTGAGAGGAGTGTCGGGTGTATAGAATATATAATGTAGTAAGAAGTGAGTGTGAGAGTGGTGTCCCACTAGTGAGATGAGTGTTGGGTGTAGTAAGAAGTGAGTGTGAGAGTGGTGTCCCACTAGTGAGATGAGTGTTGGTGTATAGAATATAGAATGTAGTAAGAAGTGAGTGTGAGAGTGGTACGTGTCCCCACTTAGTGAGATGAGTGTTGGTGTATAGAATATAGAATGTAGTAAGAAGTGAATGTGAGAGTGGTGTCCCACTAGTGAGATGAGTGTTGGGTGTAGTAACAAGTGAGTGTGAGAGTGGTGTCCCACTAGTGAGATGAGTGTTGGGTGTATAGAATATAGAATGTAGTAAGAAGTGAGTGTGAGTGGTGTCCCACTAGTGAGAGGAGTGTCGGGTGTATAGAATATAGAATATAGTAAGAAGTGAGTGTGAGTGTGAGAGTGGTGTCCCACTAGTGAGATGAGTGTTGGGTGTAGTAAGAAGTGAGTGTGAGAGTGGTGTCCCACTAGTGAGATGAGTGTTGGGTATATAGAATATAGAATGTAGTAAGAAGTGAGTATGAGAGTGGTGTCCCACTAGTGAGATGAGTGTTGGTGTATAGAATATAGAATGTAGTAAGAAGTGAGTGTGAGAGTGGTACGTGTCCCCACTTAGTGAGATGAGTGTTGGTGTATAGAATATAGAATGTAGTAAGAAGTGAGTGTGAGAGTGGTGTCCCACTAGTGAGATGAGTGTTGGGTGTAGTAAGAAGTGAGTGTGAGAGTGGTGTCCCATTAGTGAGATGAGTGTTGGGTGTATAGAATATAGAATGTAGTAAGAAGTGAGTGTGAGTGTGAGAGTGGTGTCCCACTAGTGAGATGAGTGTTGGGTGTATAGAATATAGAATGTAGTAAGAAGTGAGTATGAGAGTGGTGTCCCACTAGTGAGATGAGTGTTGGGTGTATAGAATATAGAATGTAGTAAGAAGTGAGTGTGAGAGTGGTGTCCCCACTAGTGAGATGAGTGTTGGGTGTATAGAATATAGAATGTAGTAAGAAGTGAGTATGAGAATGGTGTCCCACTAGTGAGATGAGTTTCGGGTGTATAGAATATAGAATGTAGTAAGAAGTGAATGTGAGAGTGGTGTCCCACTAGTGAGATGAGTGTTGGGTGTATAGAGTATAGAATGTAGTAAGAAGTGAGTGTGAGAGTGGTGTCCCCACTAGTGAGATGAGTGTTGGGTGTATATACTATTGAATGTAGTAAGAGGTGAGTGTGAGAGTGGTGTCCCCACTAGTGAGATGAGTGTTGGGTGTAGTAACAAGTGAGTGTGAGAGTGGTGTCCCACTAGTGAGATGAGTGTTTGGGTGTATAGAATATAGAATGTAGTAAGAAGTGAGTGTGAGAGTGGTGTCCCACTAGTGAGATGAGTGTTGGGTGTAGTAAGAAGTGAGTGTGAGAGTGGTGTCCCACTAGTGAGAGGAGTGTCGAGTGTATAGAATGTAGTAAGAAGTGAGTGTGAGAGTGGTGTCCCACTAGTGAGAGGAGTGTCGGGTGTATAGAATATATAATGTAGTAAGAAGTGAGTGTGAGAGTGGTGTCCCACTAGTGAGATGAGTGTTGGGTGTAGTAAGAAGTGAGTGTGAGAGTGGTGTCCCACTAGTGAGATGAGTGTTGGTGTATAGAATATAGAATGTAGTAAGAAGTGAGTGTGAGAGTGGTACGTGTCCCCACTTAGTGAGATGAGTGTTGGTGTATAGAATATAGAATGTAGTAAGAAGTGAATGTGAGAGTGGAGTGTCCCACTAGTGAGAGGAGTGTCGGGTGTATAGAATGTAGTAAGAAGTGAGTGTGAGAGTGGTGTCCCACTAGTGAGAGGAGTGTCGGGTGTATAGAATATATAATGTAGTAAGAAGTGAGTGTGAGAGTGGTGTCCCACTAGTGAGATGAGTGTTGGGTGTAGTAAGAAGTGAGTGTGAGAGTGGTGTCCCACTAGTGAGATGAGTGTTGGTGTATAGAATATAGAATGTAGTAAGAAGTGAGTGTGAGAGTGGTACGTGTCCCCACTTAGTGAGATGAGTGTTGGTGTATAGAATCCCACTAGTGAGATGAGTGTTGGGTGTAGTAACAAGTGAGTGTGAGAGTGGTGTCCCACTAGTGAGATGAGTGTTGGGTGTATAGAATATAGAATGTAGTAAGAAGTGAGTGTGAGTGGTGTCCCACTAGTGAGAGGAGTGTCG